>ML809033.1:207034-228386 GCA_009831015.1 Picea engelmannii
TCTAGGAATAATTTTAGGTGGGTGAGGGAAATAGGGGTAATTAATTAATTAATGAAATTAATTTATGGAGGAATGAAGGGGATGGGTGACACATGTACGGGGAGGATTTTTATGATTTAATTATTAAACATTAAATTAAATGGGAATTTTGGAAAGTAAACGACTTCGAAAATCTATATAATGGAGGGAGGAGAAGGATGATGGATCTCTTTTGTTATGCGTAACGTTAGGCTGCAGAAATTTATACTTGACTAACTTAGCTTATGGGAGTTGGGATACCTAGCTCAGTGAGGAGTGGTAGCTCAACCTTGCGAGGCGAGTTGGGAGCTAGCTGACTCTCTGGTTAGTGTGCGTGGCCCTTTTGCGACTCGGGAGGCTAAGTGTTGGAGTTAATTCATACACACCTAGGATTTCTTTTTCGTAAGGTTTTTATTTGTTCATTAGTAATAATTAGCCATTATCCAGTCTCCTATATTTTAGGAGAGAATATTCCACCTGGAGAATATTCTCTTTCAGTTCACACTTCAGTTTGACTAGTTGAGTTGAGTTTAGATGTTGCATTGGGATCATCACCATGCAACATTGGGATCATCACCATGATAATTCAACCTTGCCTTGGTATCATCACCAAAGTGGCGCATTAGCCTTGATTCCTTGAGTAAACTCCTCACTACTTTCTGTTCAGTCAGTTAACTGAAGACTAGTTGACTAGTTAACTAAACTAGGTGGCAGTTCACTCCCGTAATTGCCTGAGAGACTAGAATAGGTGGCAGTTCACTCCCGTAACTATTGGTGTGTGTCTAGATCACTCTAGACCCCCACTATGGTGACTTGGTTCACCTCAAGTTGAACTCATTGAGTTATACAAAGTATATCATGTGTAAATTATTCATTATTCACAACGGTTAATGAAAATTCTTTCCATTCTTTCTCCCCTTCTTCTTCTTTTTCCAATTCTCTCTGCAAATGTGTGTATCATTGTTTATCTAGATATATTATATTTAGGTCAACACATTTACATGGTATCATATCTGATGGACTACTAAGAAAAAGCTACACCAAATTTTTTTTTTGCAGGTACAAAAGATTGAAGACAGCAGAAAGATGGAATTCCAAAAAGAATTCATTCTTACACCTTACAACTATTTTGCATGGAAGGAGAAAATAGCCATACATATATGATCTAGAGAGTTGTATAGGTTAACCATGAATATAGATACAGAACCAACATCAACCATAGAAAAATCCAAGTACTTAAATCGCATGGATGAGGCACTCAGAACAATTTGTAGTCTTATTTCTCCCAATCTCCTTTTTCACATATCTTCTTGTAAGATTCCTAATGAAGCCTGGAAAATCTTGGAAGGGATATTTGGAAAATAGGATGAGATGATGGGACACATGCTGGAGGTGGAGATACTAATATTGGATCCAAAAATCTTCGACAATATCCAATATTTCTTTACAAAATTCAAGGATTTACTGTCGTAAATCAAAGCTTGCGGGGTTGATAAATCGGCAGAGGAGAAACAAATGGTTCTCATCATTCTCTCCAATATTGGACCTGAATTCTTTGTATTTGTATCCACATTCCATACTGTCATATTCACCTCTGGAGCCACCTGGAAGATGCCTTCTCCTGAGGACTTTATCAAATCCCTGACACAAGAGAAAACCAAGCTCATCAACATGGGTGCAATCAAAGGGCCAAGGGTGCATGCACTCACTGTGCATGATGGCAGCCACAAATATCAGAAATCTAAATATAAATATAAGCGGAAATGTCATGCACATACAAAGAAGGAAGGGTACTCAAAACCCTTCACCGATGCCTCCGGATCCAAAGGAGAAAAGGGAAGAAAAGGAGAGAAATGCACATACTATCATAAAGGATTCGATTTAGAATTTGCATGCATGAAAAAAAAAATAGATTTGATGTCTTAGATACTTCAGAAAAACAACCTTGGAGATTGCATCGTCGAGGGTGCAAAGAAGAAGAAGCCAGAAGATCCGAATTCCAAGAAAGACAATTCTAGCCATGCCTTGATTGCAATCAACTCCTCTCCCGATGCTTGGATCGTAGATTCAGGAGAATCACATCACATGGATACCTCATAAGTAGTCTATTCTTCTTTGGATGCATGCAAAGGTCCTCCTATTCTAATGGGGGACAAATCTTCTTTCGAAGTCACCGGCAAAAGAAGGATTGAACTCACCAACAGAAGCTTCGAGAACGTGATGCATGTTCCCAAGATTTCTGTCAACCTTCTCTCTGTGTATCAAATGACAAATTCTGGCATCGAAAAGAAATTTGTATTCACACCAAATTTCATGGACATATACGACATGAAAACCAACTCCAGGGTTGCTATCGGTGAGGTAAATCATCAGTCTAGATTGTATACATTTTCTGAATTCATTGAACCTGATTCTGCTTTACTGCTTACTCATGCTGATGAAAGTAGTAGGATATAGCACGAAAGGTTTGGACATTTGAATTTCAGATACATGCAACAGATTAGCAAGCACGGATTAGTTGATGGTCTACCAGACACCCATTTCTCCAAGGGAGTATCTGAGGGATGTGTTCTCAAAAAACACCCTCAAGAGAAATTTGTCAAAGGAAAGTCTCAGCGAGCTTCCACACCTTTAGATCTGATCCACAGTGACCTCATGGGTCCTTTTCTGCATCCATCAATCAGAAAAGCGAGGTTTTTTCTCATTTTTGTTGATGATTTCTCACATTTTACTTGGATCTACTTTCTTAGGAAAAAATCCGAGGTCTTTCAACACCTCAAAGATTTCAAAGCTTTGGTTGAGACATAGTCCGGAAAGAAGATCAAAGTCCTCCAAACTGATAATGGGGGAGAGTATGTGAATAATGATATCTAAAACATTTTCCATGAGGCAGGGATTCAGTTGCATCATACAATTACCTACACTCTGCATCAAAACAGAGTTGTCGATCGGAAAAAAAGATCTCTAAAGGAGATGGCATCTTGCATGTTGCATGCAAAGTTACTACCACAGAGACTATGGGCCAAAGCACTTAATTGTGCAACATACATCCAAAATAGATCTCCTTATAGATCTGTCAAGGATAAGACCCCCTATGAGGATTGGAGCGGCCTCAAACCGGAAGTGGTCCACTTTCACATTTTTGGTTCATGTGCATGGGCTTGGATTCCCTCTAAAAAGAGGAAGGAACTTGATCCATAGAGAACTGAGTGAATTTTTGTTGGATACCCCGATGGTGTGAAGGGATATTGGCTTATTGATATTTCCTTGGACCGAATCATCATTTATCTTAGTGTCCAATTCGAGGAAAGTGTCTCTCATGTACCTTAGCAGTCGCATGCAGACACCTTCACTCTTCCACCTGTCCGAGATGATGAGCATGCACATGCTGACTCTTCTTCAGATGAGAGTTCTAATTCAAAGGACTCAGATGATTCAGATTTAGAGTCAATACAGTTAGATGCAGAGTCAGAGCATCCAGATGCAGTCGCAGAAATAGAGCAGAGGCCCAAGTGGGCACAAACTACTCTTCAAGATGCAGGGGATCTTGTTGGTGATCCAACCGATACTAGGAGGACTCGATCTGATTTCGAGGAGCCTCATATTGCACTCACTACCACTGAACCATTGCCTTCTAGGAATCTTTTCTTGGTTCAGTCTCCATATCCATAGTCTTATGGAGAGGATGCTGGAAATCCCTTTGGGAATCTGCCATGCAGGAGGAGTACAACTCCCTCCTCGAGAACCAGACTTGGGATCTAGTTCCCCTTCCTTCTGGGAGGAAACTTGTCAGATGCAACTGGGTCTACAGGACCAAGAGTGCATCAGATGGAAATATCAACAGATACAAAGCTAGGCTTGTCGCCAAAGGCTTTTAGAAGGTTCATGGTATTGACTATGATGAGACCTTCGCTCTAGTAACGAAGATGGATTCCATACGATTGGCACTTTCCATTGCGGCAACCAAGGGATGGGAAGTCCATAAAATGTATGTGAAGAATGCATTTCTTCATGGTGATCCCTCTGAGGATATCTACATGGAGTAGCCCCAAGGATTTATGTAGGACTCATATTTGGTCTGTCGACTGAAGAATTCACTTTATGGCCTCAAGCAGGCTCCGAGGGCATGGTATACCAAGATGGACTCCTACCTGTTGTCACAGATCTTTGTACATTGTAAATCAGACCCAAATGTATACATGCTCAGGATGACTAATTCACTTCTACTTTTAGTTCTGTATGTTGATGATTTGTTGATCATCGATTTCTCGACTTCAGTGATAGTTGCAGTCAAGAGGATTCTTCATGACAGGTTTTTGATGATGGACATGGGTCCGCTACACTTCTTCCTTGGACTTGAGATCAGTCAAGATGCATGAGGCATCAAACTGTCTCAAGCCAAGTATGCACGAGATCTCCTTGAGAGATTTCACATGAAAGACTGCAAGTCTGCTCTGACTCCTTTCCTATCAGGAGTCAAACTTGAGGATGGCAGGGAGACTCCACTGGTTGATAACATGTATAGACAGCTATTGGGGAGCTTGTTGTATCTCACATACTCCAGACTAGACCTCTCATATGCAGTTGGCGTAGTTTCCAGGTTCATGCAGGAGCCACGTGAGCTACATTGGAAAGTTGCAAAGTGTATCCTTCGATACGTATAGGACACCATCACCTTTGGGATTCATTATGCAACAAAATCTGCATTATATCTCATTGGGTTTACTGATTCCAACTGGGATGGTGATAGAATTGATCGCAAGTCCACATCTAGTTACTCACTCAGTCTTGGTTCCAGGCCTATCTGTTTGTCAAGCAAGAAGCAAGCTGCCATTTCTCTATATTCATCCAAGGCAGAGTACAGAGGGGTAGTTAACATAATCATTCAGGCTATGTGGCTACAACATTTTCTCACTGAGTTGGGCATTCAGTTTTATCAACCGATCATCATCTGGTGTGACAACCAGAGTACTCTAAATTTCTACAAAGATCCAGTTCAGAGGTAGGGGATGAAGCACATCGAGATCCACATGCACTACATCCAGGAATTAGTACACGAGGGGATCATCGACTTAGAGTTCTATCTTTCAGCTGAACAAATGACAAATATTTTCACTAAGACCTTCATTGAGTAGAATTTCCCTTCTCTGCGAGGTTGTCTTGGAGTGAAGGACACAGTTTCCTAGCAACTATAGTTCTTCTTTTTTTACATACATTGTAACTTGAGCGGGGGGTTTTCCCATGAGGTTTTCCCTCTTTCCTCACTTTATTTTTAGTGTATGTTTTGTACTTGGGTACCTAACATGGCCTCGTTGCTGGGACCCAATCTTTATTTTCACCATAGTGATGTTCAGGGGGGGTGTTGGAATTACTTCACACAGACCTAGGATTTCTATTTCCTAAGGTTTTTATTTGTTCATTAGTCATAATTAGTCATTAGCTAGTCTCCTATATTTTAAGAGAGAATATTTGACCTGGAGAATATTCTCTTTCAGTTCACACTTCAGTTTGACTAGTTGAGTTGAGTTTAGATGTTGCATTGGGATCATCACCATGCAACATTGGGATCAACACCATGCTAATTTGACCTTGCCATGGTATCATCACCAAATTGGTGAATTATCCTTGATTCCTTGAGTGAACTCCCCACTACTTTTTGTTCAGTCAGTTAACTGAAGACTAGTTGACTAGTTAACTCAACTAGGTGGTAGTTCACTCCCGTAACTACCTGAGAGACTAGAATAGGTGGAAGTTCACTCCCGTAACTGTTGGTGTGTTTCCAGATCACTCTAGACCACCACTATGGCAACTTGGTTCACCTCAAGTAGAAATCATTGAGTTATATATAGTATATCATGTGTAAATTATTCATTATTCAAAACGGTTAATGAGAATTCTTTCCATTCTTTCTCCCCTTCTTCTTCTTTTTCCAATTCTCTCTGCAAATGTGTGTATCATTGTTTAGCTAGATCTATTCTGTTCAGGTCAACACATTTACACTAAGGGGGAAGAATATTACCCATAGCATTGGCTGGGAGGTACCGGTGAAGTCTCATCGGTCGGTAGGCGGGAGTTGCATGGAGCACGCGGGACATCAACCAAGAGAGGGCGACTTGGGCTACGGTACACTTCCTTTATTTCTACATGTTAGATTGTTAGTATGATTTATTATTTTAGTTTTGTATGTTTAATTGGGTAAAGAAAACGATTGTCTTAGAATTCTAGTTGATGACTGAAATTCCCCCCATAGCCTTTAATTCGATGTTGATTGATTCCCATGGCCTTTGATCCCTGCCTGTCTTGACCATCCTATGGTTTATTGATTTTTGATGATTGTAGTTTATTTTTTCCTTCGTCCCTAGCTTATCATTCCACGCCTAAGCAGTCGGTCAGGAGCCAGATCTACGGTCGTCACTTCAGTGTTAATATACCTATGGATCCAAATGCCCTAATTTTCTGTGCGTGGATGATGAGTGAAGGATGTTCCTGCCAGTCGTCCACCCTGTTGATTATTCCAAGTAGTGTGTAGTCTTGCGCCTTGATGCATTTAATTAACCCTATGATTTTTTATTGATTGCAAAGTTTTCTTTAACTCTGCATTTTTATGTCTTGATGGACATTCCCTGCATTGTTTTTACCTCTGCACTCTTCTTTGAAGATGATTGAGACTACATTTTTCACCACTAGTTAAGAATGCTCTTTTTCCCTTTCCAGACCACATTCGTTGCTTGATTAAGACTGTTATTTGTTTTGTTTTCCTGGCGATTGCCACTTCTTCGACTGCTTTTCATTTGATTTGGGGGAAAAATTGTTAATTCTGATTAGCTTGTTTAGATTGCCAGGAGCTTGACCAACTACACGCTTTATGTTTAGATGACAGTGTGTAATTGATTAAGTCGAGTTATACTTCTGGGCATTTTTTTTAAGGTTATAAACTTAGTGAATTAAATTATATGCATGTTATAACCTCTGTGAATTTTTGATGGTTTAAACTCAATGATTTTGCTGTAACACCCTTCCTCTGCGATATGTAAACAAGATTTTGCTGAAATACATTACCTTTTCTACATGTACCCACAAATTTGTTGTAACACCTTACCTCCGCATTATGTATCCATGATTTTTCTATAATACATTACCTCTGCGATTTGTAACTGCTGTAACACCATACCACTGCGATTTGTAATCATGACTTTGTTGTGACATCATACCACTGCAATTTGTAGCCATGAATTTGTTGTGACACCATACCACTGTGATTTGTAACCATAATTTTGCTGTAATACATTACCTCTGTGATTTGTAACTGCTGTGACACCTTTACCTCTATGTTTTTTGTGGCCACCAAAACCCGACAGGGATCTCTGCAATCTTCCCTGTGAAAGTTGCGCTACCTTCTCTGCAACTTTGCCCCATTCCATTTTTAGTTGAAAGTGAGTGCCTAATTTTGATTAAAGATGCATTATATATTCAACTGTAATTTATTTATATTACCTGGTGACTTATCAATCTACACACATCCGATTTATTTTTGACAACCAATGTGTAATTACACTGTAGTTATACATCAATGGTAATTTACATTTACCTTACACAACAAATTCTTACCTTTTTAGACAGCCAGATGTTGGATTCTCTGTTGACGACAATGGAATTAGCAATTGCTAGATGAATAAATAAATGATTCAACCTTCTTTCCCCTGAGTTTTACTATTACCTGACAATGTTTCTGATTGGTAGTATTGGTTGGGACAACTTCCCTCTATTTTTATTAGCAGTAATAATTTGTGGTAGGATATCGTTAACAATGGCATTGACTGCATTAAATGGATCTAAAGGACATTAACTATGACTAGGCATTTGACATTAAATCTCATTAAAGGCACATGGAAACAAATCTCATTGAATGTATATGGCTCTAATTTCTCATTGATTGTATATGGATTTAATGGCATTGTCACTTCTTAGCAGATTCCCTACTTTCCTTTCCACTGGGTCTTCTTCCATCTGTTCTAATCCTGTCACAGAGTGAAGTGCTCTAGTGACTGCTTCTTTAACTCCAATCTTCTCTATGAGTGGATTTTCCTTCTCATTCTAGATCTTTCTCTATCCTCTGCAAACTTGGCTTGGATGTTGTCTTTTTCCTGTTGCGCAACCCGATGTTTCTCTATGGATTCCTCTTTTTCTTTCTTTAAGGCCTCTTTGGCCTATTCTTTTTCTTCCTAAACACGATGAAGGTGAGATTTGGTCTCATCTACTATTCAGCGTAGTTGGGCAGGCTCATCTCCCAAATTTGTTCCTTCTGATGATGAGGGCATAGTAGACACTACAAAGATGAAGTGAAGGGCTTGATGTACCCCTTTCAGCTCTGTTTTAATTCTTTCATGCATGGTCTCTTGTTTGGCTTCACTGCACTTTAAGATATCTTCTGAGGTATCTGAGACAATGACGATGATGAAATCTATGTCATCTATCATGAGCACAGTCTGCATCTATGGTTTACTAGCTTTGGACTTCTTCTATGATGTAGGTTTCGTGGGGGAAATATTTATCTTCTTGGAGGTCTCAGCTTCATCAATAGGATCCCTAGGCGATGCTACTTCACATTGTTTCTTCTTTTCTTCTTATCCTTGTCCTCTTCTTTGTCTACTTCATCATCACCTCCCCCTCTAGGTGAGTCTGAAGCAGTGTTTGGCTTCTGTACCTCTTCCTTTTTCTTCCTTCTGTTGGACAACTGAGAGGGGGGGGGTGAATCAGTTGTTACCGTGCTTAAACAATAATACTCATTTTAAACTCTTTGCAGAGGACTTAATGGCAATCACAATAATGCAGGGAAGTAAGCAATAGAACATTCAACATTAGTCACACAGATGAGATACACAGAGACAAATATTTCCCAAGGAAACCCATAAAGGGTAAAAATATCTTCTTCTTTATATGATAAGTAATATTTACATTCTTTACATTATCATACATATGAGCTCCAACTCATTGTGAGGCTACAAACTCTATTTTGCATGTTGCAACTTGTTGAGAGCACCAGCTCTCTATTTTCTCTAGAACCTACTAGAAGGATGCACCAACTCCCTGGTTTCTCTAGCACCAACTAGAAGGAAGCACCAACTCCCTGGTTTCTCTAGCACCAACTAGAAGGAAGCACCAACTCTCTGGTTTCTCTAGCACCAACTAGAAGGAAGCACCAACTCCCCAAGTGTTCCAACACCAACTAGATGGAAGCACCAACTTCCAGTCATACAGGCACCAACCTGTATAATAGAGAACAACAATTCTCCCTTGCACCACCCTGCCACCCTGGTTTCTCTGGCTGCAACTAGATGGAAGCTACAAATCCCTGTGTTCAAGCACCCACTTGAACCTCTAAGGACACTAGTCCTCCCTAGCACCTCCTTACCACCCTGGTTTATGTAAATATGTGTTACTAAAACTTATTACAGTGATATAATGTTCATCAATGGATTACCAGTCTCATCACTGTGATGCTACACTGCCTTGCTCTATCTTCCTCAATGTCTTCCTACACACATCCTTGTGCTTTCTGTTCTTCTACCTTTTATGCATTGTGTGCCATGTCCCTTTAATGCACCATTAATCTTCTATGCAATTTTGCTACTGCGCTTTGCCTCCTTCTTCACACGTCAATGACACTCAACAAAAACAACAACCATCTCTTCTTTATTATGCATACTTATATTCTCTGTGCACCTTGTGCATGCAATATGCGCAATGCATCTACATGCTCACCCCCCGCCAATGTTCTCTACATCAGGGTATTCACTACCACTCCACCAGCCATGGCTTCACCCGCTCAAGCATCAACTCCCACTCTCTGTTTTGCATGTTCTGCTCATGTTGAGTGCTCTACCTGATCATCATCACAACTCTTTAGCTTCTTTGGCGATTAAACCCATGCGTCCATCATCATTGGGTGTTAAGATGAGATTCCTTCGCCTATCTAGCAGTTGATACTCTTCATCTTATTCAACACAGTCGAGCTCATTCCCCTTATTTCAGTTACATGCTTCAACAATCTTCCATCTGTCAATCGCCTCTATGAATAGTCTTCATTCCACAGGAAGATGCCTCGAGCCTCTTGATCTTATTTGGCGATCACACTAAGGCCTCTTTGATTCCTCTAGCATAAACCATCAGTCAGTTCTTAGCAGTTACAATGTGAAGTGCTATAGTTTCCCTCTGATCTTCTTCAGTTTCATCTACACCGTTGGATTAACTTCTCTAAATCTTGTGTTCATTTCGACATTCCGCTCTTCGGCATTTCAGGATCACCATGGTGGAGGATTTTAGTACTCTTCATTTCCCTATTAATGTTTATGCCATTATTATAGTTCTTTGCATTTCAATAGATAAGAGCATCATAAGAACAAGATCACTGATAAATACACATTCACAAGAGACACAACATTTATCCTGGGAAACCCTCTAGGGGAATAAAACCCAGCAAAAACTTCCTTATCATAAACAACTTATACAATGTTTAAGAGATAACTCAAACTAATACAGATAGTCCTCTCCAAGAGATGCACCACTCTTCTCCCTCTCTCCAACTGGTAATTACAGCTTGCCTCATAAGAGAATGAGCAAGTGAGTTGTGTTCAAATGAGGTGCTAGCCTCCTTTATTTATACAAGTTATGGCATGTGTGAAGTGTATCTTCACTGGCAGGGCCAACTTCTTAATCTGGGTGGGTAAACCCACCTTTATTATATTTCTAGGTCTTCTTATTAACTGTTGGGGCCGACTTCTTATTCTGCTTATTATAATTGTCTATTGACCAATCCACAAAAGGGGATTTGGTCCTAATACAATTACCGACATGATTAATCCACAATGGGGATTAATCTTAATAATAAAATAAAAATAATAATAAGAATACTCTTCGTAGTTACATTATTTCAAAACTCCCCCTTAACAAGAAGTGTATTCTTCAACAGCATCAGGCGAGAGAGGTTTGTATCATCAGTGGCATCAGGAGGAAAGTATCGTCAATATCATCTTGAAACATTGGCTAGCACATTTACGAGTCATCATAAGTTTTCTTCATCGGTAGCATCATCATTCTCGAAAGAATGCTATCATCATCTGCATCAAATATGTATCAGTAAAAAATGATACCTCATCATAGCACTAGGTTGGCAGTACTACACTGGCTCAATGTCACAGTTGCAATGCTGGTAGCTTAGTGTCAGTCACATCTTGCTTTACGTCTAACAACCAGGTCAGAAGCAAGGAATATCATCATCTCTCTTTACATCTAACAACTAGGTTAGAAGTGAGGAATCAAAACGTCATGCTTTACATCTAACAACTAGGTCAGAAGCATGACTCATCTTGCTTTATGTCTAACAATGAGGTCAGAAGCAAGGAACACATCAACATCTCACTTTACGTCTAACAATGAGGTCAGAAGCGAGGAATCATCTTTCTTTATGTCTAACAACTAGGTCAGAAGCAAGGAATTAGCGACGGCATGCTTTACGTCTAACAACTAGGTCAGAAGGATGACTCATCTTGCTTTACGTCTAACAATTAGGTTAGAAGCAAGGATCACATGACATCATGCTTTACATCTAACAGTGAGGTCATAAGCATGAATAATCTTGCTTTATGTCTAACAGTGAGGTCAGAAGCAAGGATCACATGGTGTCATGATTTACATCTAACAACGAGGTCAGAAGCATGACTCATCTTGCTTTACATCTAACAATGAGGTCAGAAGCAAGGATCACATGACGTCATGCTTTATGTCTAACAACGAGGTCAGAAGCATGACTCATCTTGCCTTACGTCTAAGAGAGAGGTCAGAAGCAAGGATCACATGATGTCATGCTTTACGTCTAACAATGAGGTCAGAAGCATGACTCATCTTGCTTTATGTCTAACAATGAGGTTAGAAGAAAGGATCACATGGCATCATGCTTTACGTCTAAAAGTGAGGTCATAAGCATGACTTATCTTGCTTTACATCTAACAACGAGGTCAGAAGCAGGGATCACACAACGTCATTCTTTACGTCTAACAGTGAGGTCAGGAGCATGACTCATCTTGCTTTACGTCTAACAACTAGGTCAGAAGAAAAGAATACATATACTCCCCCTTTCAGGGAGGGTCCTTTCGGAAAATACCAAGATTATCTCGAAAGTGTTCAAACTTTACACGAGATAGAGGCTTAGTCAACACGTTAGCAACCTGTTCATCTGTGCTAATGTACTGAAGGTTCAAGGATCCTCTCTGTACCATGTCGCAGATGAAATGATAGCGAATCTCTATGTGCTTCGACCTATCGTGGAACACAAGATTCTCTATCATTTTAATGAAGCTTTGGTTGTCACATAGAATCGCGGTTGCTCTCATCTCCAAGTCAAATAGGCCTGTTAGCAACTTTCAAAGCCATATAGCTTCGTAGCTAGCAGAACATGCGACAATGTACTTTGCTTCCACTGTGCTGAGAGAAATACTAGATTACTTCCTACTCTGCCATGAGATCATGGTTGATCCCAAACTGAAACAACATCCGGAAGTGATTTTTCTGTCAGCAACACTTCCTGCCCAATCTGCATCAGTATATCCACTCAATGTGAAGTCATGATCTCCATCATAGTTGGGACCATAATCCATTGTACCTTTAAGGTACCTCATCACATGTTTTGCAGCCACTAGATGAACACGTCTGGTCTCTACCAGAAACTGACTCAAGGTGTTCACTGCAAAATAGATGTCTGGTCTGGTGTTCATCAGGTACATCAGTGATCCAATAATCTGTCTGTACAATGTGGCATCTATCAAATCTAATGAAGTATCGACCAACAGCTTCAACTTTGCTTCCATGGGAGTATTCATGGACTTGCATTCTAGCATGTCGAATCTCTTTAAGATTTCGACCGTGTACTTCCCCTGGTTAAGGAAGATTCTTTCTGGACTCTGCCATACCTCAAGACCTAATAAGTAATGCATTAGGCCAAGGTCTTTCATTTCAAATTCTGCAGCAAGTCTCTGTTTACATTCAACGATGATCTTTTCTTTTCTAGTTAAGAATAAGTCATCCACGTACAGTAGTAATATTACTGGTTCATTATCCATGATCTTGAAGTAGATATTTGAGTCTGCTTTACTCTTGGTAAAGCCTAAGCTCATCAAGAAACTATCTGTATGGCCATACCAAGCTCTGGGAGCTTGCTTCAATCCGTATAAGGCTTTCTTCAATTGGAAGACATGAGACTTCCTGTCTTCAACCTCAAATCCTTGAGGTTGCTCTATATACACTTCCTCTTTGATAACACCATTCAGGAAAGTTGTCTTCACATCCATTTGGTGCAGTTTCCACTTCATCTTGGCAGCAAGAGCTATAATGGTTCTGATCGAAGTGTATCTAGCCATAGGAGCGAATGTCTCTTCATAGTCAATACCTTCCTTCTGGGAAAAGCCACGAGCGACAAATCTTGCTTTATATTTCTCAATACTTCCATTAGCATCATGTTTTATTTTGAAGAGCCATCTGTAGGATACCCCATCTTTATTCTTCGATCTGGGAATTATTTCCCATACTTCGTTCTTCATTATGGATTGGTATTCCTCTGTCATGGCATCTTCCCATTCTTTTCTCTGAATGGATTCTTCCAAGCAGGTAGGCTCTTCATCTAGAAGATCACATATCAAATCCATGTAATTGGAGAATGGATTTGGTCTTTTCACCTGTCTCGAGGTTCCTTCTGGAACAACATACTTATCTCCATCTTGAATAGGCTCTCTTGCCCAAGCAAGCTTTCTTTTATGGGATAAGGTCATTTGAGGAGGTTCTTGAACTTCTATTATATCATGGTCTTCTAGAAGTTCCTCATCAGGGGAAGTTATGACTTCCCTCACTGGTTCTGTAGCTCTGGGAACCTCCCTCACTGATTCTACAATCCTAGGATTTACAGGTTCCTCTTCATATACTTCTTCAATATGGCATCTTCTCGATTTCTTAAGTGATACTTTTTCATCAAAGGTCACTTCCTTCCTGATCTCAATATGGTGGTGACTAGGTATGTATATTCTGAAGGCCTTGGATACCTCACAATATCCCACAAATATTCCCTTCTTTCCGAAGGGTTCCAACTTGTTTCTTTTCTCTTTCAGTATATGAATAAACACTAGACAGCCAAATATTTTGAGATGGCTTACCTCTGGCTTCTTTCCGGTGAACATCTCTTCTAGTGTCTTGAGCCCAAGTGAACTATGGGGAAATTGGTTCTGCACATAAAAAGCTTTCATTGCTACTTCTCCCCATAATCACATAGGAATATCTTGATCTTCATAGCTTCCAGCATGGTTCTATTCTTCTATTCAGCTACACCATTTTGTTGGAGATCTTGATCCCAACATCTTTGTAGATATTCATGAATTCTTTCGAGGTATATTTTCCTCCATTATCTGACCTGAATATCTTAATCTTCTTTATAGAAGGGTTCTCTTATCAAGGCTTTGAATTCCTTGATCTTGTTGAATACTTCAAATATATCCAGGTATTTTACGAGAATAATCATTAATGAATAATACATAGTATACATACCCATTATTGGAGGATGATGGAATTGGGCCACATACATCTGAATGAATGAGTTCTAGGACTCCTTATGCCTTGCTATCCCTCTTCGGAAATGGGTTCTTGACGTTCTTCCCTTATGCACATCCATCACATACGCCTTCATGGTCACCTTTGAGTTCTGGTAAAACTGTGACAGCTTTGAATATGTATGGCATCACCTTGTAGTTGATGTGAGCTAGTCTTCTAGAGTTCACATGGATTCTTCAATAGCATGGGTCATGGCAGCTTCTGAGTGACCCACCTTCTTCTTTTCCACTGATGATTGCTTTATTTTCGATTTCTTCTTTAGCACGTTTCCTTCTACAACCTTCGCTATAGCTTCCTCATGTGACCTGGAGCAACGTCAACAAAACAACAAGAAAGAATAATATCCTTCTTGATAATATAAAGAAATAGCACGAACAATCATCACAATAGCTCCTTTAGAGATTATTAATTATAATTTAGCAAAGATTAAAGGTAAGGAATACAATACGAAATGAGGTCAACACTCTCTTAGTGTTGTGACCAAGCATTCTTCCATGGCAATCTGAAACTAACACACGAGGTTTCTCCTAGAGGAGGTGTTAGTCATATCAGACAAAGTATTCTCACATGTTGTCAAGTATAATACTTTACGACGATTGTTATCTCAACTAAAGTCATTAGCTTGTCATGTGTACCTTTGAATCTTGATTAATCAAACCTGGAGCCTTGTCCTCAAGAGTGAGTGCTTTCTTTTCTTCCAGGTCTCCTTCACTCAAGTGACGAGTATTTTCTTCAACTCGTCTGTTGTAATAAGACAATATGTTATCTTGACAAAAGGTTAGGTTAGAGGATAATCTCTATGATCAAATTTTAATCCTTCTAATGATTTGACCATAGCTTCAACATGCAACACTGATCAAGCTAATTTCATAACAAATAGATGCATATTAGAATAATCACACCTGGGTTGCATCATTCCTTTGAATGTGTTGGATCTTGAGATCCTTCTAGATCTATGGAAAAAGATCCCTTCTCCTACAAATACTCTTTAGGGTTTAACCATTAACCATATGTGAGTACATACCTTGGATAGGATTTGCAAGTAGTGGCTCCATCTAGTAGCATCAGTAATCATTGCCAACTCTTGAGAAAATTTCAAGGGTGATTGTGACTGGTTCTATGGATGCAACTGCAACTGGTACTGCAACTGCAGCTGGTTCCGAGACTTCAACTGCAACTGCAACTTAGGGTTTTATGAGGAAACCCTAATTTTTCAATCTTCAAATTTTGAAATTCTGATCCAGGGGATAGATGCGTTGAGCTGAGGAAAGTTAGCTAGTGCAATTGGAATTTCAAAAATCAAACTTTTACCCCCTCAAACTTGATCTGCGGATTTCTAGACTGGTGCTTCTGGTTTTCTGGTACTTCTGGTACTTTAGTACTTTTGGAACTTCTGGTACTCTAGTTTTCTAGTACTTTGTGAAACTAGGGTTTCACTTTCCAGGAGATCTAGCCACTGAAAAGGTGGGCTCTAAGTGCCAAAATGATCCTTGGGGGAGGGTACAACTTTCTAGGAGGTTAGGGAGTTGAAAATACTCTCTTTTGAAAAACCCTAATTTTTGGGTACGGTAACAATGATGTTTTTCCTCTTGCAAATTGTTCTTCCTTCAGGTTGGCTCTGAAACCATGTTAATGTTTATGCCATTATTATATTTATTTTCATTTCAATAGATAAGAGCATCATAAGAACAATATCACTGAGAAATACACATTCACAAGAGACACAACATTTATCCTGAAAAACCCTCTAGGGGAAGAAAACCCAACAAAAACTTCCTTATCATAAATAGCTTATACAATGTTCAAGAGATAACTCAAAATAATATAGGTAGTCCTCTCCAAGAGATCCACCACTCTTCTCCCTCTCTCCAACTGGTAATTGAGGCTTGGCTCATAAGAGAATGAGCAAGTGAGTTGTGTTCAAATGAGGCACTAGCCTGCTTTATTTATACAAGTTCTAGCATGTGTGAAGTGTCTCTTCAATGGCAGGGATGACTTCTTAATCTGGGTGGGTAAACCCACCTTTATTATATTTCTGGGTCTTCTTATTAACTGCTAGGGCCGACTTCTTATTCTACCTATTATAATTCTCTGTTGACCAATCCGCAAAAGGGGATTTGGTCCTAATACAATTACCGACATGATTAATCCATAATGGGGATTAATCTTAATAATAAAATAACAATAATAAGAAGAATAATCTTCACAATTACATTATTTCAACATTCCCAACCCCAGAAACTCCGAAAAGGAGCTTGTCTTCACTAACTCCTTCCCCCATCTTCCATCGATGTGACCAATGACTATGACCTCAGCCTTAGTCGAAACTGCATTTTGTAATTTTGCGTTTTAGCATTTTGACATTTCGGAACTCTTGGTGGTGACGTGTTTTGACACTTCAACTCTTGGTATCCATAACTCTGAAATGGAGTCGGGTCAATGGTCTGGTACTCCAACGTTTTTCTTTTTAGCGAATCAACATTTCGGTATTTCTATGGTAAAAGACCTTGACATCTCCAACTCCTGGTATCTAAACCTCCAGTATGGGGTCTGTGACATTTTGCGACTTTGGGTTTCGTGATTTTGGGACTCCTGTGATGAAGAGTCTTCACTCTTGACTCCTCCTACTCCTGGTATCCGAAACTCCAGTATGGATTCTTTGTCATTTCACGACTTTGGGTTTCACGACTTCGAGACTCTTTATGATGAGAGTCTTTGTCATTTCCATCTCCTGGTATCTGAAATCCCGGTATCCAATACTTTGAAATGGAGTGGGATCAATGGTCCACAATCTCCTTGAACCAACGACTCAGATCATTTTTCCATTTCACATTTCATGATTTCAGCACTCCTGTTGATGAGAGTCTCTGACATGTCCATCTCTCGGTAACCAAAATCCTGGTATTCAATACTCCGAATGGTGCACCTGTTTCGGGTTTTTGTGATTTCGCATTTTGGCACTTCGGGACTCCTAATGATGAGAGTCCTGACATCTCTATCTCCTAGTAACCGAAATCTCAGTATTCAATACTCCGAGTGGTGCGCCTATTTTGGGTTTTCGGGATTTCACATTTCACCTTGCTCATTAAAGAGCTTGTAGGTTCTCCTAGATCCAATGCCGATCGGCCCTTAGGCTCAGATATGATATTCATCGGGAATTCTCAATGGGATCCATCGCTGCATACTCTGATCTTGTCGAGCTTTCTCTACAACGTCTTCCCAAAATACTTCTACTGCCCGCCTGGCACATCCTTCATGTACTCAAGCCATCGACATTGTTGTACTTTCCATCAATAACAAGAATACACTGCTTGTAAAACGTTTACCAACAATCCCCCCCTTTGGCATTGATGGCAACAAAGGCACCTAGATTCTTTTCTCCCCGTTTGGCCTTGATGGCAACAAAGGCACCTAGATTCTTTTCTCCCCCTTTGACATCAATGTCAAAGAGAACATGCTCCCCTTGAGCTATTGCAGTATGTTTAGGAGGTATCAGATATTAAACCAACACAAACTCCCCCTGACAGTATGGACTCTCTTATTTGAGTCCTATATAATATTTGTATCTAAACTAGAGTCTTCTCTTTCTGATTCTTGGACCTGTTCATCTTCCACTTCCGTTGTATCCTTCGTAGAATACTCAAAATTGCTCACCTCTCTTACTAGGACTCCTTCATCAACCTTTTCTTCTCATAAATGGATGGCTCCCCCTGACATTGTTCTCTCTTTGCTTCTGACTATTTTTCTCTTTTGTTTCTAAAAGGTTAGTTTTCCCTGACAAGGTCTTTCCTCTTGTTATCTCTACAGAATTTCATGTATGTAATTTTGTACATCGGAATGTTGTTGTTGTGAATGTCGTTGTCCTACTTGAATCACTATGCAATTGTAGCTTGTACTTTTTAGGTAGCCCTTAGATCTCCCCATTGATTCTCATCGATCTCTATTACTGCAGTTTCATTTTTCTTCCATGATGCACACAATCCAAGGCTTTTATGTCCATATTCAATCACAAGAAAAAAATGCTACAACCACTGTCATACCTGCTTTTCTTTTTCACAGATGAAGGACTTGTATCAGGTTTCTTAGGAGTATTGATTTCTTCCTTTTTGTATCCAATACCATATTTTCCATTTGGTGATCTCTAACTATCCAAGATGTTATCCAGGGTCATGGAACTGCTCAAGAACTTGGTTTGGGTGTTTGAATTTTCAACCTTCAAGACTTATGCTTCCAACTTATGACATGGTTCTTCTCCTTCTTCATCCATCGGGTAAATGATAAATGAACATGCTTTTATTGTATCTGGATCTTCTTATTTACTTGCAGGGGAGGATTCAATATTAACATCATTAATTTTCCTTATGCCTTTATTCACCACTTGTCCTGAGTTTACATTTACCTTACACTCTTTGGATGTGAGCACATTTTCACTGCCTTTGTCACATTTTTTATTTATACTAAGAAAATTATGTTTCAGATCATCCACAAGTAGAACGTACTGGACATCTCCTTTGTCATTACCCAAACTCACCATCCCTTTTTCCTTGATTTTACTTGGTTCATCATTGTCAAGGATCACATTTCATGTTTTTCTTTTACTTATGGACAATAGCTTATCCTTGTCTCTAGTCATGTGCTTGGAACATTCACTGTCTATATTCCCAAAGGCCTTTTGTTGTTGAGTTGAGGGTGTTTGACCACATTTTTCATTATCTTTCCTTTTCCATGTGCTAGCCTTTCTATCTAAGAACTTTATCCTTGGATCTGCTTTGCAATTCTTCAGATGGAAATTTGTATCTTTGTGGCCAAAGTTGTGACAGTTGTAGCATTCAATCTCATTGTTCAATAGGTCAAAGTTATTGTTGCAGCGTTGTCTACTCATTGATTGTTTATTATTTCTTGACCTCCTTAGTTGCGTGTCTCTAGACTTAATTTGGCAATTTGCAATCTGTGATGGTTTGTTACTTGGTTGTATCATTATTTGTTGTGGCAGGTATTTATTCCTTTGAAATCTTAATTTCTCATGTCTAAGTCTTAAGGAACAATTTGCAGCTTTGTGACCAAAATTAGAACAGTAGAAACAATATCCATAGAAAAATTCTTTGTACTTGGAAAATGGTTGTCTTCTTTGAGCAAATCAATTTCTTCAATGCTGATGATTTCCTTGAGCAGGGAGTGCATTATTTCTTTGTTCTACAAATTCAGTCCTGGCACCTTTTTCTTTACTCGTCAAGGGCGGTTGATTGTCTTCCTTTGTTTCTGTGGGTTTGTTGTTCTCATTGGTTGTAGATTTGACAAACTTGATGGGTTCTTTGTTTCTTGGTTGACCACTACTTGATCCCTCTTCATAACCCAAACCATTTTTCAGCTTTGGATTCCTTTGTTGATTCATAATGGTGGCTAATCCTTCTGAGGCTTTGATACTTGAAAGATTCTAATGATACAAGGCTTGAAACTTCTCCATCTCTTTCCTAGTTTTCACTACTTCTTCTTCCAGGGCTTCAGATCTTTCCCTCTTTTCTGATAGCTGATGTTTCAGAATATTCTCAATTTTCTTTACCTCTTCTAATTCCACTTTTAGCAGGGAAAATTCTTCATTAGGTTGTTCACTGTCTTTCTCGAACTGTATCAACAATTGTTTTTTCTTTCTGTTCTTAATTTTGAGTCTGTCAATATCTTCCAGTGCACTGATCAGTTCTCCTTCCATATCAACCACAACTTCTTCATCATTCTCATCACTGCTTGTTCTTTCATTATCAGAATCCTCTTTGGCCATAAGCATGAAATCATTTACCTTATCTTCATAGGAAGAGTCACTATCAGTGTCTTCTGAGTCATCATTATTTACACATAAACTTTTCTTTTTATCAAATCTTCTGGATTTGTGCTTCTCTTCACCTTCATAATTTTGATCATGTTTCTTGTGTGGACATTTATTTGCAAAATGACCTATCTTACCACAGCTGAAACATTTGAATAACAACTTACCTTGGTACTTTCCTGATCCTTTCTTTATTTTTCTCACGAATTTTTCTTCAATTTCATCAGGCTCGTAATCTTCATTCTTATCTTCTTTAAATGATGTTTCTCTAGAGGTGGATTTATCTGTAAATATCCTCATTTCATATGCAGTCAAAGTTCCTAGAAGTTGATCAAAAGCCAAAGTCTTTATATCATTAATTTCTTCTATAGTTGAGACCTTTGGGTTAAACCTATCTGGCAGAGATCTCAAAATTTTCTGAACTAAAGAGGGTTCCTCAATTTTTTCACCAAGTGCTTTCATTGCATTTACTAGTTCTTCAACTCTTAGAAAATACTTCCCAATGGTTTCATCTTCTTTCATATGTAGATTTTCAAACTGTACTCTGTAGGTTTGAATCTTGGCATCTTTTACCTTCTCATTACCTTCATAACTGCTAATGAGTTTGTCCCACATTTCTTTGGTAGTTTGAAGATGCATCACTTTCACAAACTCGGCTTCTGCAAGTCCATTCAAGATAGAATTCATTCCCTTAGCATTAAATATAAATTATAACTTATCATCCTTGGAAGCTAACACAACAAGCTTTATGTATCCAGTCTCTACTACATCCCAAACATCAACACCTAAGGCCATTAGGTATGTTCTCATTCTAACCTTCCAGAAGGAAAAATTTGTTCCATCAAACAGAGGAGGCCTAGTGAC
>ML809033.1:240931-251204 GCA_009831015.1 Picea engelmannii
AGCTTCCACAGCTCAAAGCTTTTCCCATTAAACTTCTCGATCTCCATCTTCGAATTGCTTGCCATTTCTTTTCACCTGAAAAACAATACCGTAGATCTCCCACTGTAACAAGGCTTATCATAGTCCCGAGCCAAACCCTTGACAACAAAGGCGTCCCCCTAAAGCCAATAAAGATCTGATACCAAATGTAAATTCTAACCTTGTACAATATCTACTACAAACTGATATTCAGAAAGGAACATAAAAGATACAATGGCAAATACAAACATTACACAGAGATTTTTCACCTGGAAACCCAAACCGGGAAAACCAGCATATATTATATTGATACACATTGTGTTACATTGTTTACAATACAATATACATATAGGAGCCAGCGGCATCCAAAACCCTAACCCAATGACCTGGATTAGTCCAAAACCCTAATTCTTTAACCGGAAATAGAAAACCATCGGCAAAAAACCATGTGCCGAAAAACCACCTAATATCATGTGGTCCCGGAAATATGTCGTCCCGGAAACATGTCGGCCCGGTGAAAACATGTCAGCTTGGCTCGGCGAAAATATGTCGGCCCGAAAAAAAAATTCGGGGGTACTGCCCCCGAACCCCTGTGCGGGGGGCTCCGCCCCCCTCTAACCCCCCTGCACACCCGGCAGAGGCGCTCAAAGACTACTACTCGTGCAAAGAATATAACACATACCCAAAATAGACCTATCCCATCGCTTCCTCCTAGGTATCACACTTTGAATCCTTCCATCGTTGTCCCTACCTTGGTTCCATCCAGATTTTCTGGACATTTTGTTCCTCCTGGGTGCAATATTGCTGCTAGTTTTGTTCCTACACCTTCCTAGGTCCTCTCTAGAGGGTATTATACACATTTTCTTGGGGGATATAGCCCTAGTGGCTCCAATCCAATTGGAAGCACCCATCATCTGTTCACTTCGGGTTACCAGATTCATGTTGAAGGGAAATCTCACATTGGGGGGAAACCTCCACTTGGAGGACAACCTCAGGTTGGACTCTATAACCCACTATATGGACAGAACACATCGATATCACTAGCCCAACTTTGGAACCTTATTAAATAAATCTACAATCATCTGGGGGGAAACAACCTCAAGTAAACTCTTTGTACCCGCTCACTCTGGCCAGCCGTATCCTGGTTCTTTGAATCTTAATTAAGGTCCAAACGTTTAGTCCAGTGTCCCTTTTCAAGGGAACATTTCCAACCAACCCAACCCTATGGGCTATATGCCTCCAAATCCTCCATGGTAGAATCTGTTAGGACTCTCCACGTACATGCAGACTACTTACGGTGCTACTGGTATACCGACGAAACTTACTCCCCAAAGTCACCAGTATCTTCACATGAATAGACAACTACCTTTTCTAGCCACTTTGGATTTACCTGAATTGTCTATAATCTTGAATGATCTTATCTTAAATTCTCCCCATTGGCCCGTCATACCATCCAAATTACTGTCCAACATTCCCAATTTGACGGTCGATCAGGAGAAGACCCAAACAATCATGTTATGATGTTCCACCTTTTGTGTTCATCCAACACTTTGATGGGTGACTCCATTCAGTTACGACTCTTTCAACGAACTCTCACGGGTTAGGCCACAAAGTGGTACATAGAATTACCGTGAGGTTTCTTTAACGAATTAAACACCCTTTCCATGGATTTTCTCACACATTACCAACTGCCAATCCACTACAAGATAGGAACCGAGATTTTGAGTTCCTTTAAGCAATCCTCTGCCACTCACATTTTCGATCACATCCATGAGTGGAGATGCAGAAGACGCTTGATCAAACTCAACCTTCCTGATCAATTATTGGCTGAATGGTTCACCAAATCATTCTTCAATAAAATATCCTGTGATATTTCCATGGATGGAGTTGTCACTGAAGAGCAATAGATTAGTCATGCTCGGTACCTAGATCTCATTTATTCGTAAACGAACACTCTTTATGACTTGCTCCTTGACGCTCCTCTCCCTTCTACCATCGCTACCTTTACAACCCCAACATATTCTCATGTTGTTGATGGTGTGATTGGTACCTTCCATGCTGTCACTAAATCCACATTGACCACTCACACCAATTCCAAATCAAATTCTTCTAATTTCTAAGGTGCTCTGACTCCTACTCCTTGCACCGAAAAAAATTCTGAGGTTAAATCCGTTCAATCTGCCGCTGGTGGAAAAAATAAATCTAAAAAATGAAAGGGTAAGATTAAGGAGGATAGAAATAATAATCCACAATCCAAAAAATGCAAAACACAATCTGTTGATGATAAGGATAAGCGTAAACCTCAATATCCTTGCCTTATCTGTGGTGATGATAACTACACGAAACATTGTCCAAGACGTGTTGAGGTCACTAAGTTCCTTCAAGGGACTGAGAAGCATCCCACACCTTCCATTTTGTCACAACCTTTCCCTTCTCAAGAACACACCCAATTGGTCATTCATGACCAAACCTCTCATTCCACTACTTCATATGTCCTTATGTGTACTGGTAATTCTACCAAGAACGACGTTGCAATCACCACTTGGGCCAAATATTATTCTCCTTCAAAGGATAAAGTTGATGATTTACCACCTTCATTGGTTCAAACGCATCCCTCAACTTCACGTCCCAACATTCCTCTTCTTCTCGAATGACCGGGTCCCGATATAGTCCTCTTCCCTCCTCCCAAAGGCATTGTTCAGAATTCTACCTTCAATCCTCATGCACGTGCTACTAAAAACTACAATATTGTGGAAGATCTTGTGCAAGCACCCTCTGCGATGTCATCTCTTGAAGTCCTTCAAAGTTGTCCCACTCAATGGAAGGCACTGTTAAAGGCCATTGGTGGAATTGATCCCACCAATACGAATTTGATAATATTTAACCTAGAATACCATATTCCAAGGCTACCTCCTCAGTTAGCATTTTAGATCCAAATTTTTGTCGAGAACAAGAATATCTGTAGAAATTTTATTGATGAGGGTGTCTTGATGTGTGTTATGTTAGTTACTTGTTGGAAAGCCATTGGCACTTCCCTCCTCACTAAATCATGAAATACACTTAAGGCTTTCAATGATTCTAGTTTTAAACCCTACGGTGTTATTCCCTCGTTGTCTATTACGTTGGAAGGAAAATTGGTCAATGTCGAGGTCAAGGTCTTTGATGTGTCTCTTGACTATAACCTCTTACTTGGACGTAGATGGATTGATTCCATGCATGTAGTTGTGTCTACACTTTTCCGTGTGTTACGTTTCCCACATCAAGGAAAATTCGTTACGGTTGACCAACTGGCCTTTTTCAATTCCGATTCCCGTACTAGCAACGTACCCTTTATCTTTGAGACACCTCCTAGGTACGAGAATGTCGATGTGGGTCTTCTGAAAGAATCAACGTTGATGGGTACCTTCCCAATACCACCACCTGATGTTCCACCTCCTTTTTTCACCTCAATCAACATGATTTCCACCTTTGTCCGTAAAACCCCCATGGATAATACCTAATCCTGGTGATTATCTTCATTGTGGTGAAAAAATGCCCTTAAGTCCAGTTGAATCCGCTTATCAAGCCATTTAATCTACAACCCCTTCTACACCCTCTCTTTATGATTCATCTCTCGATCTGTTTCACGTCATCTTTCCTACAAATGAGAGGATCATGTGAGTTATGTCCATCGAAGACACCCCATGGGACAATGGACATCATCATTCCATTCTCTTCCTAGAACAACACACCATAGAGAGTTACCAATGGATTTCAACTTCATCGACCATTGTTGTCATTTCCTCTGTTCCCGAGTCATCCCACGACGTGCTATATGAAGGGAACCTGAGTAATATATCACCCATCATTCCTATTGACATATCCATTAAACCTAGAGTCATTGAAAATGTTCACATCGGAGCCTCATGTTCCGTTGATGAGGTTGTCACTTATAAAGCCATTTTTCAAGAATTTTGTGACCTTTTCACTTGGAGCTACAAAGAGATGTCGGGTATTGACCCCAATATTTTTGTACATGAAATTAAGACCTACCTCAATGCTAAACCTATCCGGAAGAGACTTCGCCCAATCCACCCTCGTAAAGTCATTGCTATCAAGCTCGAAGTTGAAAACCCTCTTAAGGATGGATTTATTTATCCTGTGGCTTTAACCGATTGGGTCTCCAATATAGTTCTGGTCAATAAGAAGAAAGGCATGATCTATGTATGTGTAGATTATAGGTATATCAATAAATCTTGTCCTAAGGACACTTATCCACCCCCATTCGTTGACCAGATTGTCAGCGATTGTGTCGGGAGTGAAATGTTTTCCTTAATGGACGGTTCCTACGATGATAATTAGATTAATATTTTGCCCACAGATCAACACAAGACTAATTTCATTTTTCCTTGGGGTACTTTTGCCTACTAGAAACTACCTTTCGATTTAAAGAACACTGGTGCGAATTTTCAGTGTGCCATGTCTTATGTTTTTCATGATATCAAGAACATCGTACAACCGTATCTTGATGATGTACCAGCGCATTCCATGCACCACCAAGATCACTCGACCCATCTCTGAGCCATTTTCCTTCATTGTCATTACCATCATATATGTTTCAACCCATACAAATGTGTTTTTTGTGTGGAGTACAACCAACTTCTGGGTTTTATTGCGTCACTTCATGGAATTTGGGTAGACACTTTGAAGGTTGAGGATATCCTTAATCTACCTCCTCCTTCCATACTACGCCAGCTTCAAAGTTTGTAAGGGAAGGAAATTTTTTTGTGTTGATTCATTCTAAATTATGTCGAGTTAACACAGGGTTTTACTCGACTATTGAACGAAAGTTATGAGTTTGTATGGGACAATACCGCCAATAAAGCCTTTGAATCTTTAAAACTTGCCTTAACCTGTACACCACTAATTTTCCCACCTGATTATGGTCAAGATTATTTCCTCTACCTTGCTGCTTCGGACTCTACCATTGCCATGGTTTTAGTCCAAGAAGATGATTCGCATGTAATTTATTATTTGAGTTGGAGTCTCATGACTACCGAAGCCAAATACCTACATGTGGAGAAACTGGCCTTGGTAGTCGTCCAAGTTGTCCAACATTTTTCGTCATTATATTATATTATGCAAGACCATTGTTATTTCCGATTGCAACCCTATGCATCATATCCTTATGTGCCAATTGCTCAGGGGAAAGTAATCCAAATGGATAGTGATTCTCTAGGAGTTCAACTTAGAGTTTAAATGCGCTAAGTCTAAGAAATCTTTGGTATTTTCAAAATTGATATGTGATATTCCCTCAAATGATACAACAAACGTGGCAGAGGATTCCTTACCTGATGAATCCCTTTTTCTGATTAGCTCTAATGAAATTTTGTATGGAGATATTATCATTTATCTCCAGACTCAAACTTTTCAGCCCGACCTTTCTAGTACAGATCGTCGTCGTATGCTGTATCAATCACATCAATACATCATTCTCGGTGACACTCTTTATCGCCATGGTGTTGACTCTATTTTTTGATGATGTCTCACCTACAATGAGGCTAAGAAAGATTTGAATAACTACCACTCTAGATCATATGGTGGTCATATGTCCTGGTATGCCACTACCCAAAAGATCTTATGAGCAGGGTACTTCTGGCCTTCTTTGTTTAAATACTTCATTATTGTCATCCATAAATGCCATGCTTGTCAAACGTATAATAATGATATAAGATATCATCTCGCTCCTTTACACCTTGTAGTTTTTGTTGGTCCCTTCACAAAATGGGGCATTGACTTCATGACATGTAACCCTCACTTGGTCGGGGGGCATGGATACATCATTGTAGTTGTGGATTACTTCACTAAATGGGTGAAGGCGATGCCTACATTTGATAACACCGAGAAAACCACAGCACTGTTCAAATTCAATCATATCATTACTTGGTTTGGTGTCCCCCAAGCTATCGTTATTGATCACGGTAGCCATTTTCAAAATTTCATGATGTCCGAACTTACTAAAAAGTTGGGTCTTCGGCATGAAAAATCAACCCCCAATTATCCACAGACCAATGGCCAGGTTGAAGTTATAAACAAAGTTCTTATTACTATGCTTCGATGGATGATAGGACTTCATAAGACAAGTTGGCACACAATGTTGTTTTCAACATTGTGGGCATACCAGACATTCATCAAGTCTGCCACTAGGTTTACACCTTTCCAATTAGTTTATGGTATCGAAGTTGTTCTATAGATTGAATGTGAGATACCATCTTTGAAACTAGCCGTTGAACTTCTTCTAAACAACTTTGCTGAAGAGGAACATCTATTGTACCTAATGAAATTAGATGAAACCCGTCGTGATGCCACCCTGGTTATTGAAGTTCAGAAAAAATGTGTCAAAGCCCAATACAACAAGCATGTCAAGCCACACGTTTTCTCTAAGGGTGATATAGTTCTCCTCTATGAACAAGATCATGATTTACCAAGGGCCGCAAAATTCAAGGCTATGTGTCGAGGACCTTATATTGTCAAACGAGTGTTGGATAAGGGAACTTATGAGTTAGTGGATTATGATGGAATTCCTTTGAGTGAACTCAGAAATGGGATTTACTTAACGAAGTACTATGTGTGCTACTGAGTGCTACTGCTAACCTAAGGAATTCCATCATTAATGAGTGCTACTGCTAATCTAATTAATGAGTGCTACTACTAATCTCATTAATCACCTTTCTTACTGGTGCCTTGTAACTTTGTTGATTACGAATCCTAGATTGATAATTAA
Organism: Picea engelmannii; assembly: GCA_009831015.1. Lineage (NCBI taxonomy): Eukaryota > Viridiplantae > Streptophyta > Pinopsida > Pinales > Pinaceae > Picea > Picea engelmannii. Next base: position 247,713 of record ML809033.1, read on the forward strand.
TGAGTGCTACTGCTAATATACGAAGAGGCTGACCTTTGTTGGGTGGTGGGCCCTTTCCGCTTCAACAAGTCAGCTGTTGAAGTCTACAAGAGGCTTGTCTTCAACACACACATTATTCTTACTCACATTTCAAAACATAAAATCAAACTTTTGTTAACAACTCAACTCACACTTAATCATAGATAATCAAAATATGGAGATAAAATGACATTCCATTAATCTTCACTCAGAATATGTTATGTACTATCATACGCTGCTTTACATATTGGTAATATGCTAACTCTCCTCTCTTCCACCATCCTTGCCACGACTATTTAATAGTCTTAATCATGAAACACAAAGAGGTGAAGTTATTTGCAAATCAATCAGTTGTTAAGTTCAATCATTTGGTTACATCTTTAGCTTCATCCTCATGACACAAAGTGCATGAGGATGAGGCAATCAACAAAGTATTCTTATCATAGCCTTGCTAAAGAAAATAGAATTCCACCAATTGACTTAGGCGAGATATGGAACTTAACTTAGTGAATTAGGCTCTTCCATATTAGTACCGGATCGTAACAGGTAGACGGTACCGGATCATGACAGTGCACAAAAGGTGGTACCGAATCATGACAGTGCGTGGCCATTGGTATCGGATCATAACAGTGCATGGTCGTTGGTACCAGATCACAACAGATGAGATTTTAGTATCGGACGCGTTTGGTACCAGATTCATATAGTAGCAGTCTTGGTGCGTAGGTACTAGATAACTGAGCTGGTATAGGAACATTGGATATATAGAAGTCAAAGATTTATATATATGACAAATTGAATCATTAGTACATGAAATATTTAATTCCCTAACTCAATAAACCACAAAATGCATGAATTAACCATACTTTACCTTATGACCTTATTACTGGCAAATGGTAGTGTTCTTGTCATTCACTCAAGATTTAGGTAGGCCAAAAAGGTATAGGTGAAGAGTATAATAGGGTAATGGTGATGTCAATTTTGGGTCTCAACAATCCCCCATGCCAAAATCATTGCATGTCCTCATGCAACTGAAAACAAACCCAAAATTTTTCAAAACTTGAGACTGTGTTCTTTACTTTGGTGGATCAATGATGTTGATGGCCAAAGCCTCTTCTTTCAACTCCCTTTTGATGACCCTAACATATTGTAGGAGTTGTAATACCTTCTTGAGCTTATTAGACGTCTCTTCATGGTCGTCTTGAGGTTGTTGTCTACTTCCTTTCAATTTATCATTTTCCTTTTTGATATACCTATCCAAGAGTTGATATTCCTTTACTTCTTGTTGGAGTTCTTGATTTTGTTTTTGCAATTCCCCAATCCTTTTCTTCATTTTTCCTTTTGTCAAGGTATTTTTTGAATCCATCATCACTGGCTGGATACATTCCCTTTCCTCGACTTCCTCCCTCATCCCACATAAAGTAATAGTGGATTGCTCCTTGTTCAAACTAGGGATGTCATCTTGGATTGGTAAATCCTCAGGAGGGGAGGTAAGATCGATTGGATCTTCCTTTGTATGAGGACTGGCTATTGTTTTTCCCTTCTTTGCCATGCTCCTCATGGTTCTTTTACAAGGAGGTACTAGATCAAAGATTCTCACAGGCTTCCTTTTCTTCTTTTATAATTGTGAAATGGTGATAGGGGGTTGCGCCATAGACTGTTTACTTTTAGTTTCTGATCTATGCTTCCCTTTCTTCATCATTTTCTGATGGCCCTCTTTATCAACATCCACCGTTGAAGTCTCCTCTACTAATTTGTTTTTACCTTTTGATTCAGATATTTTTAAAGTCTTGTTGACTATGGAAGAGCATCCTACTTTTTCATGTTGGCTCACTACCCTAGATGATGGTGGATTTGTCTTATCCTTATTGCTCTTTTTCTCTTGGCGTTCCTTACTTTTCTTTGGAGCATGTTGGGTTTCCTCCACATGTTTTTTTTATGTGGGAAGGTGTTGTAGTGTCCCCAAGGCCGAGCCCCGTTGTAAACCATGTTTGGAAAGGAATTGTAATTATGTTTTATAGGCTGGTGAGCCAAGTTTTCATAAGCTGGAGGCTTATGTGTCGTTAGGCCAGGGAGCTTGAGTATTGAAGGCCAAGAGCCTATTGTTGAAAGTGTAATCATGCATAACACTTAATAAAATATAAACACCACCAGGTGCAGACCGACCATGATGAACGAGTGAAGGGGGACTGAGCATCCACAGAGTGGGCAAGGAATTAGGGGTTGGAAGGTGGGAAAAGGGCTAAGTGTTGAGCCTAGGGGATAAGCCTAGGGGGGGCTTAAGACTGGGAATAATATTTTAATATTATTCCAAAAGATATGTGCATCATATGTTTTTTATCCTAATTCCTTTTTGGAAGGACACGTGAATTCCCAAGTGGTGGGAGGAATGTGTGTTGGTGGAACACATGCAGTTCCATGGGTGACAAGTGTCAACCCTAGTGCATGCGAATAAAACAGCCAGGGTGAGCCGTGAGAAGGTTCCACTCCATTCCACCGGATTGTTTGAACGCGTATGGAGCCTGAGCAGTATGACTAACCCGACTCCTGTAAAGAACCTTGGTGAGACCCTGTGACTCGAATGTCTGTGTCTGATTCTGAGAAATCCCGTGCGTATAATCCCCAGCCTACGAGAAGCCTATGTTGATTTTGGGGAATATTCCTTTCTTGTTCGGAAAGCTGAGCGAGTTTATGCAAGCATTCCCTATTATGAAGCCGTGACTGTGAAGCCATCCTGTGATTGCTGAATCCAGGTTTTGGAAAGATTATGTCTATTTTTTTGTGGGATTGTTGAGACTATGTAGTACTAGACTGCGTGAGGCTTGTTGGCCTGTGAGCGACTCCCTCCATGTGAGAGAGTGCATAGGGGAAGGAGAGAATTCCTGGAAGGAACCCTGTAGCTTCCATAGAGCCCAGAGACTTCTGGTCCGGTCTGTTCCTGTAACCCAAGGTAAGGGAGATTGGTAGCTGAAGGACTGTCCAGGTGACAGAGAAGGTGCATTCTCCTAGGGTGGAACAGGCATGTGGGGAATGAGGGTCTGTGGGCAGTGAGCATGGGAGATTCCTTGGAGAGAATCCCTTCCTTTTGGTTGTGTGTGATTGTTTTCCCTGTAACCTCTGCCTGAGCCTAGATTCCTTGCCTTGGGGTGGAGCTTAGTCCCAGCTCGGGGGTGACCCACTGCTGAGTTGATGAGCAGTGCGGTCTAAGGCTGGGAGGTTCGTGGAAGGCCTACATTTGGTTGGTGGAACCCACCATTGTTACCAGATAAGTGTATAACTATGTTTTATCACATTTTATCATGTCTCTTCTGTAAATGTTATCATGTTTTCCATTGTGTATACGAATTAATATGGAATGCTATGGATTGTTTAATTATAGCAGTAATGATATGTTTTAATTTGAGTTAAATGTGTTTATTTGTTTAAATGCATGGGATATATGATATCTGTATGAGCTTTGTACAAATTGGTATCAGA
>ML809033.1:257572-268080 GCA_009831015.1 Picea engelmannii
CAAAACACAATCTGTTGATGATAAGGATAAGCGTAAACCTCAATATCCTTGCCTTATCTGTGGTGATGATAACTACACGAAACATTGTCCAAGACGTGTTGAGGTCACTAAGTTCCTTCAAGGGACTGAGAAGCATCCCACACCTTCCATTTTGTCACAACCTTTCCCTTCTCAAGAACACACCCAATTGGTCATTCATGACCAAACCTCTCATTCCACTACTTCATATGTCCTTATGTGTACTGGTAATTCTACCAAGAACGACGTTGCAATCACCACTTGGGCCAAATATTATTCTCCTTCAAAGGATAAAGTTGATGATTTACCACCTTCATTGGTTCAAACGCATCCCTCAACTTCACGTCCCAACATTCCTCTTCTTCTCGAATGACCGGGTCCCGATATAGTCCTCTTCCCTCCTCCCAAAGGCATTGTTCAGAATTCTACCTTCAATCCTCATGCACGTGCTACTAAAAACTACAATATTGTGGAAGATCTTGTGCAAGCACCCTCTGCGATGTCATCTCTTGAAGTCCTTCAAAGTTGTCCCACTCAATGGAAGGCACTGTTAAAGGCCATTGGTGGAATTGATCCCACCAATACGAATTTGATAATATTTAACCTAGAATACCATATTCCAAGGCTACCTCCTCAGTTAGCATTTTAGATCCAAATTTTTGTCGAGAACAAGAATATCTGTAGAAATTTTATTGATGAGGGTGTCTTGATGTGTGTTATGTTAGTTACTTGTTGGAAAGCCATTGGCACTTCCCTCCTCACTAAATCATGAAATACACTTAAGGCTTTCAATGATTCTAGTTTTAAACCCTACGGTGTTATTCCCTCGTTGTCTATTACGTTGGAAGGAAAATTGGTCAATGTCGAGGTCAAGGTCTTTGATGTGTCTCTTGACTATAACCTCTTACTTGGACGTAGATGGATTGATTCCATGCATGTAGTTGTGTCTACACTTTTCCGTGTGTTACGTTTCCCACATCAAGGAAAATTCGTTACGGTTGACCAACTGGCCTTTTTCAATTCCGATTCCCGTACTAGCAACGTACCCTTTATCTTTGAGACACCTCCTAGGTACGAGAATGTCGATGTGGGTCTTCTGAAAGAATCAACGTTGATGGGTACCTTCCCAATACCACCACCTGATGTTCCACCTCCTTTTTTCACCTCAATCAACATGATTTCCACCTTTGTCCGTAAAACCCCCATGGATAATACCTAATCCTGGTGATTATCTTCATTGTGGTGAAAAAATGCCCTTAAGTCCAGTTGAATCCGCTTATCAAGCCATTTAATCTACAACCCCTTCTACACCCTCTCTTTATGATTCATCTCTCGATCTGTTTCACGTCATCTTTCCTACAAATGAGAGGATCATGTGAGTTATGTCCATCGAAGACACCCCATGGGACAATGGACATCATCATTCCATTCTCTTCCTAGAACAACACACCATAGAGAGTTACCAATGGATTTCAACTTCATCGACCATTGTTGTCATTTCCTCTGTTCCCGAGTCATCCCACGACGTGCTATATGAAGGGAACCTGAGTAATATATCACCCATCATTCCTATTGACATATCCATTAAACCTAGAGTCATTGAAAATGTTCACATCGGAGCCTCATGTTCCGTTGATGAGGTTGTCACTTATAAAGCCATTTTTCAAGAATTTTGTGACCTTTTCACTTGGAGCTACAAAGAGATGTCGGGTATTGACCCCAATATTTTTGTACATGAAATTAAGACCTACCTCAATGCTAAACCTATCCGGAAGAGACTTCGCCCAATCCACCCTCGTAAAGTCATTGCTATCAAGCTCGAAGTTGAAAACCCTCTTAAGGATGGATTTATTTATCCTGTGGCTTTAACCGATTGGGTCTCCAATATAGTTCTGGTCAATAAGAAGAAAGGCATGATCTATGTATGTGTAGATTATAGGTATATCAATAAATCTTGTCCTAAGGACACTTATCCACCCCCATTCGTTGACCAGATTGTCAGCGATTGTGTCGGGAGTGAAATGTTTTCCTTAATGGACGGTTCCTACGATGATAATTAGATTAATATTTTGCCCACAGATCAACACAAGACTAATTTCATTTTTCCTTGGGGTACTTTTGCCTACTAGAAACTACCTTTCGATTTAAAGAACACTGGTGCGAATTTTCAGTGTGCCATGTCTTATGTTTTTCATGATATCAAGAACATCGTACAACCGTATCTTGATGATGTACCAGCGCATTCCATGCACCACCAAGATCACTCGACCCATCTCTGAGCCATTTTCCTTCATTGTCATTACCATCATATATGTTTCAACCCATACAAATGTGTTTTTTGTGTGGAGTACAACCAACTTCTGGGTTTTATTGCGTCACTTCATGGAATTTGGGTAGACACTTTGAAGGTTGAGGATATCCTTAATCTACCTCCTCCTTCCATACTACGCCAGCTTCAAAGTTTGTAAGGGAAGGAAATTTTTTTGTGTTGATTCATTCTAAATTATGTCGAGTTAACACAGGGTTTTACTCGACTATTGAACGAAAGTTATGAGTTTGTATGGGACAATACCGCCAATAAAGCCTTTGAATCTTTAAAACTTGCCTTAACCTGTACACCACTAATTTTCCCACCTGATTATGGTCAAGATTATTTCCTCTACCTTGCTGCTTCGGACTCTACCATTGCCATGGTTTTAGTCCAAGAAGATGATTCGCATGTAATTTATTATTTGAGTTGGAGTCTCATGACTACCGAAGCCAAATACCTACATGTGGAGAAACTGGCCTTGGTAGTCGTCCAAGTTGTCCAACATTTTTCGTCATTATATTATATTATGCAAGACCATTGTTATTTCCGATTGCAACCCTATGCATCATATCCTTATGTGCCAATTGCTCAGGGGAAAGTAATCCAAATGGATAGTGATTCTCTAGGAGTTCAACTTAGAGTTTAAATGCGCTAAGTCTAAGAAATCTTTGGTATTTTCAAAATTGATATGTGATATTCCCTCAAATGATACAACAAACGTGGCAGAGGATTCCTTACCTGATGAATCCCTTTTTCTGATTAGCTCTAATGAAATTTTGTATGGAGATATTATCATTTATCTCCAGACTCAAACTTTTCAGCCCGACCTTTCTAGTACAGATCGTCGTCGTATGCTGTATCAATCACATCAATACATCATTCTCGGTGACACTCTTTATCGCCATGGTGTTGACTCTATTTTTTGATGATGTCTCACCTACAATGAGGCTAAGAAAGATTTGAATAACTACCACTCTAGATCATATGGTGGTCATATGTCCTGGTATGCCACTACCCAAAAGATCTTATGAGCAGGGTACTTCTGGCCTTCTTTGTTTAAATACTTCATTATTGTCATCCATAAATGCCATGCTTGTCAAACGTATAATAATGATATAAGATATCATCTCGCTCCTTTACACCTTGTAGTTTTTGTTGGTCCCTTCACAAAATGGGGCATTGACTTCATGACATGTAACCCTCACTTGGTCGGGGGGCATGGATACATCATTGTAGTTGTGGATTACTTCACTAAATGGGTGAAGGCGATGCCTACATTTGATAACACCGAGAAAACCACAGCACTGTTCAAATTCAATCATATCATTACTTGGTTTGGTGTCCCCCAAGCTATCGTTATTGATCACGGTAGCCATTTTCAAAATTTCATGATGTCCGAACTTACTAAAAAGTTGGGTCTTCGGCATGAAAAATCAACCCCCAATTATCCACAGACCAATGGCCAGGTTGAAGTTATAAACAAAGTTCTTATTACTATGCTTCGATGGATGATAGGACTTCATAAGACAAGTTGGCACACAATGTTGTTTTCAACATTGTGGGCATACCAGACATTCATCAAGTCTGCCACTAGGTTTACACCTTTCCAATTAGTTTATGGTATCGAAGTTGTTCTATAGATTGAATGTGAGATACCATCTTTGAAACTAGCCGTTGAACTTCTTCTAAACAACTTTGCTGAAGAGGAACATCTATTGTACCTAATGAAATTAGATGAAACCCGTCGTGATGCCACCCTGGTTATTGAAGTTCAGAAAAAATGTGTCAAAGCCCAATACAACAAGCATGTCAAGCCACACGTTTTCTCTAAGGGTGATATAGTTCTCCTCTATGAACAAGATCATGATTTACCAAGGGCCGCAAAATTCAAGGCTATGTGTCGAGGACCTTATATTGTCAAACGAGTGTTGGATAAGGGAACTTATGAGTTAGTGGATTATGATGGAATTCCTTTGAGTGAACTCAGAAATGGGATTTACTTAACGAAGTACTATGTGTGCTACTGAGTGCTACTGCTAACCTAAGGAATTCCATCATTAATGAGTGCTACTGCTAATCTAATTAATGAGTGCTACTACTAATCTCATTAATCACCTTTCTTACTGGTGCCTTGTAACTTTGTTGATTACGAATCCTAGATTGATAATTAATGAGTGCTACTGCTAATATACGAAGAGGCTGACCTTTGTTGGGTGGTGGGCCCTTTCCGCTTCAACAAGTCAGCTGTTGAAGTCTACAAGAGGCTTGTCTTCAACACACACATTATTCTTACTCACATTTCAAAACATAAAATCAAACTTTTGTTAACAACTCAACTCACACTTAATCATAGATAATCAAAATATGGAGATAAAATGACATTCCATTAATCTTCACTCAGAATATGTTATGTACTATCATACGCTGCTTTACATATTGGTAATATGCTAACTCTCCTCTCTTCCACCATCCTTGCCACGACTATTTAATAGTCTTAATCATGAAACACAAAGAGGTGAAGTTATTTGCAAATCAATCAGTTGTTAAGTTCAATCATTTGGTTACATCTTTAGCTTCATCCTCATGACACAAAGTGCATGAGGATGAGGCAATCAACAAAGTATTCTTATCATAGCCTTGCTAAAGAAAATAGAATTCCACCAATTGACTTAGGCGAGATATGGAACTTAACTTAGTGAATTAGGCTCTTCCATATTAGTACCGGATCGTAACAGGTAGACGGTACCGGATCATGACAGTGCACAAAAGGTGGTACCGAATCATGACAGTGCGTGGCCATTGGTATCGGATCATAACAGTGCATGGTCGTTGGTACCAGATCACAACAGATGAGATTTTAGTATCGGACGCGTTTGGTACCAGATTCATATAGTAGCAGTCTTGGTGCGTAGGTACTAGATAACTGAGCTGGTATAGGAACATTGGATATATAGAAGTCAAAGATTTATATATATGACAAATTGAATCATTAGTACATGAAATATTTAATTCCCTAACTCAATAAACCACAAAATGCATGAATTAACCATACTTTACCTTATGACCTTATTACTGGCAAATGGTAGTGTTCTTGTCATTCACTCAAGATTTAGGTAGGCCAAAAAGGTATAGGTGAAGAGTATAATAGGGTAATGGTGATGTCAATTTTGGGTCTCAACAATCCCCCATGCCAAAATCATTGCATGTCCTCATGCAACTGAAAACAAACCCAAAATTTTTCAAAACTTGAGACTGTGTTCTTTACTTTGGTGGATCAATGATGTTGATGGCCAAAGCCTCTTCTTTCAACTCCCTTTTGATGACCCTAACATATTGTAGGAGTTGTAATACCTTCTTGAGCTTATTAGACGTCTCTTCATGGTCGTCTTGAGGTTGTTGTCTACTTCCTTTCAATTTATCATTTTCCTTTTTGATATACCTATCCAAGAGTTGATATTCCTTTACTTCTTGTTGGAGTTCTTGATTTTGTTTTTGCAATTCCCCAATCCTTTTCTTCATTTTTCCTTTTGTCAAGGTATTTTTTGAATCCATCATCACTGGCTGGATACATTCCCTTTCCTCGACTTCCTCCCTCATCCCACATAAAGTAATAGTGGATTGCTCCTTGTTCAAACTAGGGATGTCATCTTGGATTGGTAAATCCTCAGGAGGGGAGGTAAGATCGATTGGATCTTCCTTTGTATGAGGACTGGCTATTGTTTTTCCCTTCTTTGCCATGCTCCTCATGGTTCTTTTACAAGGAGGTACTAGATCAAAGATTCTCACAGGCTTCCTTTTCTTCTTTTATAATTGTGAAATGGTGATAGGGGGTTGCGCCATAGACTGTTTACTTTTAGTTTCTGATCTATGCTTCCCTTTCTTCATCATTTTCTGATGGCCCTCTTTATCAACATCCACCGTTGAAGTCTCCTCTACTAATTTGTTTTTACCTTTTGATTCAGATATTTTTAAAGTCTTGTTGACTATGGAAGAGCATCCTACTTTTTCATGTTGGCTCACTACCCTAGATGATGGTGGATTTGTCTTATCCTTATTGCTCTTTTTCTCTTGGCGTTCCTTACTTTTCTTTGGAGCATGTTGGGTTTCCTCCACATGTTTTTTTTATGTGGGAAGGTGTTGTAGTGTCCCCAAGGCCGAGCCCCGTTGTAAACCATGTTTGGAAAGGAATTGTAATTATGTTTTATAGGCTGGTGAGCCAAGTTTTCATAAGCTGGAGGCTTATGTGTCGTTAGGCCAGGGAGCTTGAGTATTGAAGGCCAAGAGCCTATTGTTGAAAGTGTAATCATGCATAACACTTAATAAAATATAAACACCACCAGGTGCAGACCGACCATGATGAACGAGTGAAGGGGGACTGAGCATCCACAGAGTGGGCAAGGAATTAGGGGTTGGAAGGTGGGAAAAGGGCTAAGTGTTGAGCCTAGGGGATAAGCCTAGGGGGGGCTTAAGACTGGGAATAATATTTTAATATTATTCCAAAAGATATGTGCATCATATGTTTTTTATCCTAATTCCTTTTTGGAAGGACACGTGAATTCCCAAGTGGTGGGAGGAATGTGTGTTGGTGGAACACATGCAGTTCCATGGGTGACAAGTGTCAACCCTAGTGCATGCGAATAAAACAGCCAGGGTGAGCCGTGAGAAGGTTCCACTCCATTCCACCGGATTGTTTGAACGCGTATGGAGCCTGAGCAGTATGACTAACCCGACTCCTGTAAAGAACCTTGGTGAGACCCTGTGACTCGAATGTCTGTGTCTGATTCTGAGAAATCCCGTGCGTATAATCCCCAGCCTACGAGAAGCCTATGTTGATTTTGGGGAATATTCCTTTCTTGTTCGGAAAGCTGAGCGAGTTTATGCAAGCATTCCCTATTATGAAGCCGTGACTGTGAAGCCATCCTGTGATTGCTGAATCCAGGTTTTGGAAAGATTATGTCTATTTTTTTGTGGGATTGTTGAGACTATGTAGTACTAGACTGCGTGAGGCTTGTTGGCCTGTGAGCGACTCCCTCCATGTGAGAGAGTGCATAGGGGAAGGAGAGAATTCCTGGAAGGAACCCTGTAGCTTCCATAGAGCCCAGAGACTTCTGGTCCGGTCTGTTCCTGTAACCCAAGGTAAGGGAGATTGGTAGCTGAAGGACTGTCCAGGTGACAGAGAAGGTGCATTCTCCTAGGGTGGAACAGGCATGTGGGGAATGAGGGTCTGTGGGCAGTGAGCATGGGAGATTCCTTGGAGAGAATCCCTTCCTTTTGGTTGTGTGTGATTGTTTTCCCTGTAACCTCTGCCTGAGCCTAGATTCCTTGCCTTGGGGTGGAGCTTAGTCCCAGCTCGGGGGTGACCCACTGCTGAGTTGATGAGCAGTGCGGTCTAAGGCTGGGAGGTTCGTGGAAGGCCTACATTTGGTTGGTGGAACCCACCATTGTTACCAGATAAGTGTATAACTATGTTTTATCACATTTTATCATGTCTCTTCTGTAAATGTTATCATGTTTTCCATTGTGTATACGAATTAATATGGAATGCTATGGATTGTTTAATTATAGCAGTAATGATATGTTTTAATTTGAGTTAAATGTGTTTATTTGTTTAAATGCATGGGATATATGATATCTGTATGAGCTTTGTACAAATTGGTATCAGAGCGAAGGTTTTGACACTGAGCCTATATGGGCCAGTGGAGCGGTCTTTGGACCGAGAATGCGAAGGAAATTGGGTCTGGAGGACCAATTTCAGATCTTGGTTTGTTCCGGAGTGTCAAGTAGTTGCTTGACCGTGCTTACGAGCTTAGGAAGTATAGTGGTGAGTGAAACTGCAACTGGTGTGGTCTATGGCCACAGGGAGACAAGACTCTACACCAATGGTGTTAGAACCTTAGGATCTTTTCAGGAGGGAAGGTGAGCCCTCGTGACCGTTGGATCTGGAAAAATGTGTGCAGGAATTATAATTCCTTTTGAAATACACAAGAATGTGGAAATCATGATATGTGAAATTCCAAATTGGTTAGGAACCGTCTGAACCATTAGATCTAGGCCGGAAAACCCGTCAGTCGTAGGATATGTCAAGAGATGTCTGAAGGTTAAACCTTAGAGACTAGGGGAAAAATATCTGAAATAGATCTAGACCGTCCGAAAGACGGAGGACACGTGTCGTGAGATTTCCCATTTCGGAAAATCGGGAATCGTGATATCGAGAGTCACGAAGGAAGTCGGGAATTTTCATGGTAAAATTCCTAGGAATGATCTGATCCATCCATCAGTGGGGAAACGTGGGTGAGATCGGGAGCCCATCGGCATATAAGGGTTCAACGTTTTGTGAATCCTGAGGACATATGTGTTTCGGCATTGGAAAGTCCAAAACCCCGATAGGAGGTATGACTGTGGTCATATAAGGGGAGGTCGTGTGAACCACGAGTCTAGCCCAGAGGGCTAATGGGAGTTAGAGCACATCGAAGTTTGGAAGCCCAAAACCCCGAAAGGATCGAGACTTTCCATGGTGAAACCCCCGGAGCAGTCATGGGCCATTCGATTTGAGATGGCCACGTGTTGAGAGATTACCCGTTTCGGAAAATCGGGGATTCGGGAGTTCCGTTGACAAAGAACTCAGACTCTCGTCATGATAAATCCTGACCATACTATCAAGATGTTAGCATGTGGCTAAGTCCCGATGAACAGATGAGATTCCTTTGGGGAATCTTCGGGTCTTTAATGACTGTCCAATGTGAGAAAGATCTGACCGTTGGATTTTTCTAGGAATGGACATGGACACATGGAGATGTACCACATGTCAGAAGGTTGAAAAGAGAAGCGAGAGTGGTGGGACCCTAATGATGTCACCGAACGTGATGAGGATCCTCCCAAATGTGCCACGCACCACTTTGGTAAAGGGAGACAACTGTGCTGTAGACCCGAAGAATAAGGTAAAACAAAATTTCAGAAGTCAGGGGTTGGAAAGGAGAGTTAATCGGGAGCTCTCCAGTACCGAGACTCTGAAACCCCAAAACCTGAAGTCCTGAGGTACAAAAACCCAAAGTTCTGAAATCCCGAAGTGCCAAAAATGAAAGCTTCGAAAACACGAAAATTGCAGAGCCGAACGAGAGCTCAGAAAACCCATTGGAATCAAAATGTCTTTTTTTCTTGTTCGTATTAGTTATAAATGCTGAAGATTGTTCCTGAAGGTTTAATGGCCTGATAAAATATGATTTTATTTTCACAGTGCATGTGCAGAGTTCAATGGAGGTCAGGACTCCAGTTAACCAACGACTGAGTATGGAGTGGGGAAAGGTGTAGATTACCCCCGAAATAGAAGACGAATAGGAAGGAAAGGATGTTAACCTGGGAATAGAAGGATCGAACTCCAATGGGCATAGAAAATATAAGGATAAGGAAGAAGACATAATGAAAATCATTGAAGGATTGCAAAGAGAGGCCAAGGCTCACCGAGATGATAGCCGAAAGCTTATGAAAGTCAGGGATCGACAAGGTGCACTAAACTTAAAATTTTTGAAGAGCCTGGAAAGAATAGAGAAGAAACTCGAGAAGGGAAGGGACTCAAGTATGATGGAGAGTTGCAGAACCCATGGGAGAAGAAGTAGGTTGAGGAGTGGTAGCCGACATCTTAGTCGCTCCCAAATACATTATGACAAGAAGACACACAGTAGTTCAAGCCTGTCCCCTACCAGAAAACATCGAAAATCTGGAAGGGAGGAATTGAAAGGAGAGATGAACAAGATTAAGCCTCCAACATTCGATGGAGAACATAAGAAGGAGGAAGATGTCGAGACCTGGTTACTTGGCATGAAGAAATACTTCCAACTACAAAATTATTCTATCCATGCAGAAGGAAGAATTGCAATGTACCAACTGAAAGGAAAAGCATCCATGTGGTGGGATCAGTTTGTACAGGTGCATCACATAATAGAGAAAGAGGTCACGTGGAAGGATTTTAAGAGGTATTTCGAGAAGAAATACCTGACTAAAAGATACTATGACAGAAAGATGAAGGAGTTCTTTGAACCCAAGTTGGGCAGTATGACCATTGATGAGTATGAACGAAATTTTTTGGAACTACTGAAGTATGTTCCATTCATCAAGGACGAAGTTGTTAAAATTCAGAGGTATCTGAGTGGACTGCCACCTTCCATGAGTGACAAGATTCAAT
>ML809033.1:269012-294443 GCA_009831015.1 Picea engelmannii
AAGGTCACTGAATTGGTTAAGTCTTGTTCAGTGGACATGAAAGGAATGAGCACTAAGGCTGAATTGAACATTCTGCCTTTAGGCTCATATGATTGCTTAATTGGGATGGACTGGTTGGACCAGCACCATGCCCTTATGGATTGTCATAACAAGAGGTTCACATGCTTGAACAAAGAGGGAAATCAGGTAACAGTCCAAGGAATTCCCAGAGCCGTGGCTGTGAGAGAAATCTCAACCATGTAGCTGAAGAAATGTTACCGAAAAGGTTGTCAATTATTTGCAGCCCGGGTGGAAGAAGCATTCTGAGATATAGTCTCGAATCTGGAAGACCATGAAGTACTCAAATAATTCAAGGACATATTTTAGGAGGTACCTGGACTACCTCCGAGGAGGGACATCGATTTTTCTATAAATTTGATGCCTGGAACAGCTCAAGTTTCAAAGGATACTTATAGAATGATTATGCCAGAGATGAAAGAGTTGCAATTGCAGCTCGAAGAGATACTAAAGAAAGGTTACATTCGCCCTAGTGTGTCACCGTGGGGAGCCTCTGTCCTATTCGTGAAGAATAATGATGGGACATTGAGGTTGTGCATTGATTTTCGACAGTTGAATAAGGTCACTGTCAAGAACAAGTATCCTCTGCCAAGGATTGATGATCTTTTTGATCAGTTGAAGGATGCGAAAATATTTTCGAAAATAGATCTCCGATCATGATATCACCAAGTGAGAATAAAGGATGAGGACATCATCAAGTCTACCTTTAGAACAAGGTACAGTCATTATGAGTTCACGGTGGTGTCGTTTGGACTGTCCAACACACCTGTTGTTTTCATGTGTTTAATGAATGGAGTGTTCAGAAATTATTTGGACAAGTTTGTCATAGTCTTCCTGGATGATATCTTGGTGTATTCCAAGACAGAAGAAGAACACTAGAAACACTTGAGAATGGTGTTGCAGGTGTTGAGAGAACACCAGCTGTATGCAAAAATGAGTAAGTGATCTTTTAACCAAAGGCAGATCCATTACTTGGGACACATTATATCTGAAGAAGGGATCGTTGTGGATCCTGAGAAGGTACAAGCCATTCGAGAATGGCCAACGCCAAGGAATGTGGCATAAGTTAGATCTTTTATGGGTCTGGTAGGCTACTATAGGAGGTTTATAGATGGATTCTCAAGGATAGCTCATTCTATCACTTCCTTGCAAAGGAAGGGGAAGAAGTTCCAGTGAATTGAAGAATGTGAGAGTAGTTTCCAGCGATTGAAGCAACTGCTAACTAGTGCTCCAATCCTAAAGATTCCAGAACCAAATAAGGATTACATAGTGTGCACAGATGCATGTAAGGAGGGGTTGGGAGGAGTTCTCAGCCAAGAGGGATTTGTAGTTTGTTATGAATCCCGAAAGTTAAAGGAACATGAAAAGAACTATGCCACTCACGATTTAGAGCTGGCAGCAATCGTCCATGCCTTGAGGAAATGGAGACATTACCTCATGGGCAAGAGATTCGAGTTGAGAACAGACCATAACGGTCTGAAGTATTTATTTGATCAACCGACCTTAAACGCTAGGAAAATCATATGGCTAGAGTTTCTGTGCAAATATGACTTTGATATCAAGCATATCAAAGGGAAGGAAAATAAGGTGGTTGATACACTCAACAGAAAAGTGCATGAATTACATGCTACATCCATTAGCATGTACCAGACTGAGATGAAAGACAGAATTTTGGAAGCTGCAAATGCTGATTTGCAGTAAAAAAATCTTGTAGCAAAGCTATAGCAGCGTGAGAGACCCCAGACCAAGGAAAGTTACACCTTGGGAACTAATGGTTTACTTCTGTATAAAAACAGAGTGTATGTACCCAATGTCCAAGAATTGAAGCTGGCAATTCTAAAGGAGATGCATAACGTGGCTTATGCTGGACATCCTGGATATCAAAAGACTATGGTAGTAGTCAAAGGCCATTATGGAGTGCCAAAAGGTTAAGGCTGAGCACAGGCACCCAACAGGGTTGTTGCTGCCTTTACCTATTCCTGAATGGAAATGGGACGTGGTAACAATGGATTTTATCATAGGATTGCCTAGAACAAGAAAGCAGCATGATTCAATCATGGTGGTGGTGGACAAGCTTACTAAAGCTGCCCATTTTATTCCACTGAAAACCACCCACAGAGCAGCAGATGTTGCTGACATTTTCCTAAAAGAAGTTGCACGCTTGCATGGAATTCCTAAGACAATTATGTCTGATAGAGACCCGAGATTCACTTTAAATTTCTGGAAAGGACTGTTCAAGGGATTTGGAACGAATCTGAAATTTAGTACAAGATATCATCCCGAGTCTGATGGACAGATAGAGAGAGTAAACAGAGTAATAGAAGACATGTTGAGAATGTATGTGATGGATAAACCATCAAGGTGGGAAGGATACCTGCATTTGGTAGAATTTGCCTACAATAATGGGTATCATGCATCATTGAAGATGAGCCCATTCGAAGCGATTTATGAAAGAAAGTGCAACACTCCAGTGAGCTGGGATAATCCAGCTGACAGAGTAGTAGTTGGGCCTGAACTACTCAAAAAGATGGAAGACCAAATGATAAGAATTAAGCTTAATTTAAAAGTTGCCCAGGATAGGCAAAAAAGTTACGCTGATAGTAACATAACCCATAGAGAATTCAAAGTGGGTGATCACGTGTTCCTGAAAGTGAAAACTAACAGGAGTTCCCTGAGGCTGGGAAGTTGCACCAAGTTGGCAGAAAGATTTTGTGGGCCATTTGAGATCCTGGAAGGGATTGGGCTGGTTGCATACATGCTTGCATTACCTTCATCTATGACTGTACATAATGTGTTTCATGTTTCACTGCTTAAGAAATATGTACTTGATGCTAATCATATTATCGATTGGACTATGATTCAGGTGGAACCAAATGGTGTCCTGCAAGTGCATCCTATGCGCATATTGGACAGGAAAAGCAAACAGCTCCGGAATCGAGTTATAGAGCTTGTAAAGTTCCAGTGGACCTGGTATGGTCATGAGGATGCGACATGGGAGCATGAAGAGGTTATGCGGGCAGAGTACCCACATCTTTTTGAAAATTTTGAAAGGCTTGTAGAGACAGTGTAAGTTGCACTGAGGACAGTGCAAAAATAAGGGGAGGGGGATTGTATTGTCCCCAAGGCTGAGCCCCATTGTAAACCATGTCTAGAAAGGAATTGTAATTATGTTTTATAGGCTGGTGAGCCAAGTTTTCATAACCTGGAGGCTTATGTGTTGTTAGGCTAGGGAGCCTAAGTATTGAAGGCCAGGAGCCTGTTGTTGTATATGTAATCATGCAGAACACTTAATAAAATATAAACACCACCAAGTGCAGACTGACCATGATGAATGAGTGAAGGGGGACTGAGCATCCATAGAATGGGCAAGGAATTAGGGGCTGGAAGGTGGGAAAAGGACTAAGTGTTGAGCCTAGGGTCTAATCCTAGGGGGGGCTTAAGCCTGGGAATAATATTTCAATATTATTTCAAAAGATATGTGCATCATATGTTTTTTATCCTAAGTCCTTTTTGGAAGGACACGTGAATTCCCAAGTGGTGGGAGGAACGTGTGCTGGTGGAATGCATGCAGTTCCATGGGTGACAAGTGTCAACCCTGGTGCATGCGAATAAAATGGCCAGGGTGAGCCATGAGAAGGTTCCACTCCATTCCACCAGATTTTCCGAACGCGTACAGAGCCTGAGCAGTATGACTAACCTGACTCCTGTAGAGAACCTTGGTGAGACCCTGTGACTTGAATGTCCGTGTCTGATTCTGAGAAATCTCGTGCATGTAATCCCCAGCCTACGAGAAGCCTGTGTTGATTTTGGGGAAGAGTCCTTGCTTGTTCGAAAAGCTGAGTGAGTCTATGCGAGCATTCCTTGTTCTGAATCCGTGACTGTGAATCCATCCTGTGATTTCCGAATCTAGTTTTTGGAAAGCTTGTGTCTGTTTTTCTGTGGGATTGTTGATACTACGTAGTACTGGACTGCGTGAGGCTTGTTGGCCTATGAGCAACTCCCTCCAGGTGAGAGAGTTCACAGGGAAAGGAGAGAACTCTTGGAAGGAACCCTGTAGCTTCCATAGAGCCCGGAGACTTCCGGTCTAGTCTGTTCCTGTAACCCAAGGTAAGGGAGATTGGCAGCTGAAGGACTGTCCAGGTGACAGAGAAGGTGCATTCTCCTAGGGTGGAACAGGCATGTGGGGAATGAGGGTTTGTGGGCAGTGAGCATGGGAGATTCCTTGGAGAGAATCCCTTCCTTGTGGTTGTGTGTGACTGTTTTCCCTGCAACCTCCGCCTGAGCCTAGATTCCTTGCCTTGGGGTGGATCTTAGTCCCAACTTAGGGGTGACCCACTGCTGAGTTGATGAGAAATGCGGTCTAAGGCTGGGAGGTTCATGGAAGGATTGCATTTGGTTGGTGGAACCCACCATTTTTACCAGATAAGTGTCTAACTATGTTTTATCACATTTTATCATGTCTCTTCTGTAAATGTTATCATGTTTTCCGCTGTGTATACGAATTAATATGGAATGCTATGGATTGTTTAATTATAGCAGTAATGATATGTTTTACTCTGAGTTAAATGTGTTTATTTGTTTAAATGCATGGGATATATGATATCTGCATGAGCTTTGTACAAATGGGTATCAGAGCGTGAGTAAGCCCAGAGTTCCGAAATGGGTGTGCTACAAATTGGTATCAGAGCGATTAAACAAAGTAGCAGAAAATGTGTGCTACAAATTGGTATCAGAGCAATTAAACAAAATAGCAGAAAATGTGTGCTACAAATTGGTATCAGAGCGATTAAACAAAGTAGCAAAAAATGTGTGCTACAGGTGTTGTGTGATAAGGGTTTTCCAACTAATCCTCTGTTTCCTAAACTCATGTAAAACTAGCATTTTAATGAGACCTTGATGGTAAATGCTAGCCTTCTCTGTTTTGGAGATGTATTTAACACCTCTTGCCATTTTTTTCAAACTCATCCATAGAAAATATGGGAAATTGATTTAAGGGACTCCTTCAAAATGTAATAGAAGCATAAGATGATATATGAAGGTCACAACATACCTTCCTTCACAGGTAACAAATCGTTGAAGACTGGTAATCATTGGATGATATTCTTCCTTGATGTAGTTCCTAGGGATCCCCTTCTTCCAGTTAGGGTGTTGATGATCTTCTTTCAAGAATCGTTGGCACATTTCTTTGTTGATTCCTACACCGTTGAAGTATTTGGCTCCTTTGCTAGGTAGTTCTGTGACCTCCCTTACAGTTTCTTCATTAATTGTCAGTTGTAGATTGCCTATATGTGCAATCTCTCCATCATAATCCTAAATAAATTCATGAGATATCTTCTCATGCCAGCCTATAAATTTTTCCAGAAATGGCATCCACCCCGATCTAGCATATTTTTCTTGACATAATTGGAACTCCTCGGTTTCCCTATAAATTTGGAAGACCGGTTTGTGTATACTAACCACCATCTTTATAAGTTGTGAGAAAAGGATCGGGTTATAGCACAAGGGTTTAGTCAATTGATGAGGTTAGGGTTTGGTACCGGAAAGGAGTAGGTTCGGGACTGGAGAAATCTCACGACAAGGGGGAATATGGTGATGTTGTTGGTAATGTGAATGGTATGTTTAAGTAAGGATGTCGTAAGGAAAAATTATGACCAGATGAGGCTTATCTGGATGGCTTCGCCACTAGATAAGCCATTTCATTTCTACCTGTTACTGTAATGATGAGGATAATACATTGGATGTTCAAGGCATCATTTTGGGATAGGTGATTGGACGTTAGGGTGGTGAATCTAATGTTAGGTCATGGTTCATGATATGAGATAGGTTTGTGAATTGCTTAAGGATGAAATATATTCATGGCTTATTATTTCTATACATGCTTCATATTTCGATATGATTTTTTCCCTTAACCATGTTCAAGAGCTATGAGAGGATTGATTAGGTTTAGGCATAAGGATATGAGGGATAGGTGCATGGGTTTAATACTAAGGTCATAATATCTAGTATATATTTTCATACTTATTGTAGTTTTATGAGCATAGGAAAATAAATACCATGTTACCTTTTCTTTTACCTTTGTATGATCAATACCCATAGCATGTGTGACTGCTTGTAAATTGTCAAAATTCATCCTTTTAGACTGAAGTTTCTTTGGTACGGGAATATCCTGTACTTATTTTATTCTGTGCTTATCTTATTTTGTATTTGGTTCTATAGGGTGATCATGTGAGTCTGGAAAAGAGTTCTAAAGGGGCTCTTTGACCTTCCCCCATGCCGAAGATGTTGTATATCTGTATGCAAGAAGATTCAACATTTTATATCATAGTGGAGAAAGGATGATAAGAGAAAAAGAAACCAATCAAATTTTAGAAGTATAGTTTATCACCTATCATTTGATCTCATCCCAAAAAAAAATAAAAAATTCCCTTCTTTTAATGGATTATTAATAGAGGTAGCATTCAGTAGTGAAACAGGGGAATATATATATATATATATATATATATATATATATATATACACACACATTTTCCATAAGAACAGATCCCACCTAACTTGCTTCATAGGTTTACTATCGTTGGATGTTATAGATAAATTTCATAGTATAAGTACATTAGATGCCCTAGTTAGGGCTCCACTCTTAAGAAGTTTCCTTCTTAGATAGTGTAGACTTTAGATGTCAGACCAGTAAGTTGACTTAGGGTGATTCTCAAATGGACATTTTCTTGGAGTAATTATGTTGTTGATTCATCTGGAGTTTGTATCTCATGAAAGCCAATAGTGACCTTTACACTTTTTGTTTTAGATGACAAAAAGTGGATTTTTCAATCGGACAAGTATAGATGAGACATTTTTCAACCAGAACCCACTGCCAGCAAGCATGTTTAGTACTCCAGTGGGGTAGTTTTGATAATTAGTGAGAGGTGCCTTCCCCAGGTAGAATGCCCCATTGCCAATAGGCCTTTTTAGTACCCTGATGGGTTTTCCTAGTCATACCACAGACCGATACCTGTTGCCAGCAGACCTGTTCAGTATCCCGACGGGTTAGTCTCTTAAACCCTTTTTCCATTAGAGGCTTCTAGTCCATAGTCACCTATTTTGGTTTTTATTAAAGAGTGCTTTGCACGGTGATAGGGGAGGTTCGTCTAAAAACCTTTTTACAGGGTGGGATGGTATTGGGTTGGAAGGCATATACTTATCTTTTGTATGTATTTTAAATATTTTTCTGAAGGGAAAAATAAACGTTTATGCACATTATTTCTTTAGAGTGATCCAGATGTATAATTTTGTCTGAAGTTGTCCATAAGAGAATGACCTAAAGTTTCCTTAGGGTATTGGTACATCCTCTGCCATAAAAGTGTTGGTAGTGTGCCCATGGTAGAGAGTGTTCATATACTCATATATTACTCTTTAATAAGATAATCCAATGAATATTATTGATGTCTAGTTAGGGTGAGATAGTTGCTTATAGGCTAATATATTTTTTCCTTTAAATCATGTTGAAATACTGGGTAAAGGCAACTTCTAGTCTTTAAGTGGATTATGGTTCTTTGAGCCATCATAGGTAAAGATTGTGTCCCTCTTTTTATTTTATTTTTAAGCAACAGAACCAAAAGAGATTAAAGTTCTTCTCAATAATAGAACCAAAAGAAAGTAAAATACTTCTCAGCAACAGAACCAAAAGAAATTAAAATACTTCTCAGCAACAGAACCAAAAGAAATTAAAATACTTCTCAGCAACAGAACCAAAAGAAATTAAAATACTTCCCTTTAGTTGTCAACATAACCAAAAGAGATTATTGCTTCACAAGGGTTGCCATTTGATACTGCATTTGGCTTCGTGGTTCCATCTTAAGTGGTTGTTTGCATAGCTTTGTTCTTCATATTAATTGACATAGTATGCTTTGTTAATTAGGTAATATGTCTTGATAGTATTGTAGAAGGACAGACTCTGGTACCGGACTAGTACCGGACTAGAACATGATTTCTGGTACCGAAGTAGAACAGAACATTGTTGATGCCTACAACTGATGTTTTAACAAGTTCGTGAAGGATCAAATAGATTAAAAAAAAATTCTTACAAAAGAAAAGAAAATTTGTGAAAGTAAAACAAAAGGAGGTAAGAGTCTCTTGTTACCTTCAGCTTATTAAAAAAATTTGATCCACACCTATGTACAAAAAGTTTCAAATAAACCAATCAATCAATGTGGGTCAGTAGGAGGATCTCCTTTCTTACTGATCATCTGAATGTCTGAATTCTGTAATATATGAGTCGAGAATTCTTCTTTTGACAAAGGTATGTTGTAAACTCGCAACTGGTGACCATTCACAAGTAGTGGTGTCTGTTGTTCATCAATTGTATTTATCCTAATTGAACCATTATCATAGATAGTGTCAATTTTGTAAGGTCCCATCCAACAGGTGTTTAACTTACCTTTGAAGTTATTGAATCTACTGTCATACAATAGGGCCCAATCTCCTTGTTGAAATTTTTTCTTTTTGAGATACTTGTCATGTCATTTTGTTCTCTGTTCTTGAATGATGGTAGTTCTTTGAAGTGATTCCTTCCTGGTTTCATCCAATTCATTAAGCTACAAGAGTCTTTGTTGTTGGGCTTCATCCAAGTTCATGCCAACTTGTACTACAGTCCTGAAGATTTTGATCTGGAATTCTATGGGAAGAAGCACCTGCTTCCCATACACCAAATCATAGGGTGTATGTCTTGTTGTATTCATCCAGGTGATTCTATAAGCCCATAAAGCTTATAATAATCTATCAGCCTAATCCTTGTGGTGCAGATATACTGTTTTGGTAAGAATGGACTCAATAACTTTGTTGGTAGATTCTACTTGTCCATTTTCCTGTGGATGATAGGGTGTATATTTCATGTGCTTGATTTGGTAATGTTCTGTAACAACTTTGACTAGATGAGAGGTAAATTGAGTTCCCTGATCAGTCACAATTTCTCACAGTACACCAAATCTAGTAAAGATATCATTAAAAAGGAAATCTACCACTGATTGTTCACTTGCAGGTGGTAAAGATTTTTCTTCAACCCATTTAGTCACGTAGTCAGTGCATACAAGTATATACTTTTTCTTTTTAGATGCAGGGTTAATGGGCCCTACAAAATCTAATGCCCATTTCTCGAATGGTTCAATGAATAATTGGGATTGAAGTGGAATTTGGTCTCATGCAGTAGGCTTACCCATTCGTTGGCATTCATCACAATTGGATACATAGGTTTTAGCATCTCTGAAAATATGGGGCCAGTAGTAACCAGATTGCAGAACTTTGTAAGCGGTCCTTTTGTCTGCAAAGTGTCCTCCACAAGAGCCATCATGGAAGTCTTGTAAAATATCATGAATTTCATATTCCCTTACACATCTCCTGATCACCAAATCTGGTCCTATTTTGTAGAGGCAATCATCGTACCACATGTAATTTGCACTTAGTTGAATTACTTTATGTTTTTCTCTAGGAGACAATTTCTGAGGTATCTTCCCTGTCACAAGGTAGCTAGCAACATCTTCATACCACAGAGTGAATGTAGAAATAGAAAATAAATTTTCGTCGGGAAAGGTATCTTCTATTGGTGCATTATCTCCCAGATGAATCATTCTAGATAAGAAATCAGCCACAAGATTATCTTTACCAGGTCTATCAATAATGTTGATATTAAACTCTTGTAATAATAAGATCCATCGTGTAACTCTAGGATTTTTTATAGGTTTGTTCATTAAGAATCAAATGGATAAATGATCAGTGTGTACAAAAGCTTGATATCCTATAATATAGTGTCTAAAATTATTGATAGCATGGACTACAACTAGCAATTCTTTTTCTGTGACCGTATAATTAACTTCAGCCGGAGACAGATTTTTACTGATGAAGTAAATAGCATAGGGCATTTGATTTTATCTTTGTCCAAGGACTACCCTAAGAGCTGTGTTTGAGGCATCAATACAGATATGAAAAGGAAGGGACCAATTTGGTCCTCTTAATACAGGGGTAGTTGACAATTTTTGTTTTAGAATTTCAAAAGATATTTAGCATTCATCATCCCACTTAAATTCATCTTCTTTAGATAATAATTTGAATAAAGGGGTAGCTAGGCTTGTAAAATTCAGAATGAATATTCTATAGTAGTCAGCATGTCCTAAAAAGCTACGGACTTCCTTTTGTGAGGAAGGTATTCTGATTTGTGTGATGATATAATTTTTTGTCGGATCAACTCTCATGCCAGAACGAGAAATGTGATGTCCCAAAACAATACCTTCAGTGAGCATCATTTTTTATTTTTCATTACTTAAGGAAAGATTAGTTTCCTTACACCTAATCAAGACTTTTTCTAAACTAGCCAATGCTTCCTGGAAGTCTTGTCCATGGACTGTAAAGTCATCCATGTAGACTTCCACACAATCATTGGTCAAGTCAGAGAAAATGTCTAGGACAACTCTTTGAAAAGTGGTTGGGGAATTACAAATTTCGAAAGGGATCACCCTATAAGCATATGTTCCCCAAGGGCAAGTGAAAGTGGTATTTTCCTGGTCTTTGGGTGCTATTTGTATCTAGTTGTAACCACTAAACCCATCCAAGAATGAAAAATACTTCTTTCCGGACAGGGTGTCCAGCACCTGGTCAATAAATGGTAAGGGAAAATAATCCATATGGGTGGCCTTGCTTAACTCCCAGAAGTCTACACATATCCTCCACTTACCATTTTTATTGGGAACTATGTCAAGTGGAGATACCCATTGACTATCTGAAATGGGGTGTATGAGATTGGCTCGAAGGAGTTTTTGCAATTCCTCTTTTACAATATCTTTAAGGGCTGGATTCATCCTTTACTGAGTCTATCTAACTGGTTTGATTTGGTCATTAGTGTAGATGTGATGTGTGCATGTGTCAGGGTGAATGCCTTTCATGTCTGCATAATTCCATGCAAAGGCATCAAATTTTCTTTGGAGCATTTCAATCACTTGTGTCTTTTGTTCTGGTTCCAAACTAGAGTTGATATACACAGGTTTTCCTGGGATAATCTCAACAAGTTCAGTAGTTTCTTCCTTGTCTAAGGAGGCTGGTGATAAAGTATATAATTGAGTGATATCAGGGTGCCAAGTTTGTTGAAATTCAGAACTAAAAATATGTGACAATTCTGCAAAAGACCTTGGGTATTCAATGCAATTTGTGTCAGCCAAAAATAAGATTAAGACTTGTTCATATGATTTTTCTTGTATTCCTCTTACTTGTTCAAGTGTTAACAGAGGTCTGATGCAATCTTCCTCTCCATAAGGGTTTTCTAACCAAATCGGTATTTCATGTGTTGGTTGGGAAAGAGGGAAGAGGACAAGTTTTTGGTTATGTGTTCCATTGGATATAGTCATCTCACTAGACCGAAAACTAATAAAGGAATCTATTGTGGCCACCCAAGGGTGGCCAAGAACCATAGGGTGTCCTGGTTTGGAGGATGATTTAGAATAGATGACTAAAAAGTCTACTTCATATTCCCAAGAAGCTAGAGTGACTGTGACATCATCTAGACTTCCTGTAGGGCTAATGACTGACTTATCTGCTAACTCGATCATGGTTTGGGTTGGTCTTAACTGGTTGATTTGGAGATTTTGCATAGTGTCAAAAGGCATTACATTAATAGCTGCACCCAAATCAATGAGTGTGTTTGGTAGAGAAATACCATTAATTTCAACAATGACAACTGGGTTTCCAGGGTTATTATATTTGTATGGAATTTCATAAATAAATTCAGATAATTGTCCCACTACCTGAACAAAAAGAGGTTCTTTCTTCTTCCTTCCTGGTTTCTTAATGCAAAGATACCTTATAATTTTGGCGTATATAGGGATATCCTTAATAGCTTGCAGCATAGATATTTTTATGCACACATTTTGTAATTCATCTTCTATATCTCTATGCAAGGGTGGGTTGGGTTTCTTCACTAATAGTCTTTCGGGGTAAGGTGGGAGATTAATTTGTTGGGGTACTCGTATATACTGAGAAGTGATTGGGATAGGAGGAGAGGCCTCTTCTTTTGTAGGGGTGGTTTGAGTGTTTTCTTCCTCAGAATGATTATCATTTTCTTCCTGAATTATTACTTTAGGATCTGATTGGTTTACGACTTTCCCCAATCATAGTTGAATTTCATAGGTGGGGAAGGTTTGCACTTCTATATTCTACATAGGGTGGGTGGGTCAATTATTGGGGTTAGGGATTGGCTGGGCAGGAATTGTTGTTGGTCTTGGAGGATTGTGGGCAACTTGGTTTTGTGGTTGTTGATTAGCATTTATAGATACTTGTTGTTGTTAATTAGGATTCAAGGGGGTTGTAAATTGTTGTTGTATAGGAGGTGGGAGTAAATCTTTCATCTGTGGTGGGTTGAATCCAGGTAGTAATTGGGAAATGTTTGCAGGGTACTGTGGATATGTAGGGTAAGAGGGATTTTCATACATAGGTCCCCTCCAACCTTGTTTCCAAGGTTGAGTTTGTTGAGGTGTCCATTGTGGATAGGCCACTAGGGAAGGACCCCATTGTTGTTCTTGATATTGTGTATTAGGATCATAAAATGTATTGGGATTTTGGGCTCTCCAAGGTCTTTTAGAAGGGTATGGTTGTTCTTGTGAGACTCCTCCTCCCCTATACATGGCTTGTAGTTCAAGCAAGGTTGGACAATAAGATGTGGGGTGTTCTAGTGTACACAGACCACATATTTCCATGACATTTAATGGCAATTATTTCTCGTTGTTGTGCTTCTTTTGGCATCTATGACAAAATATTGCTAAAGCATCTTCTTGTTTATTTTTTAGTTTCAGAGTATCTAACTGGTTACTTATTGTGCTCAAGATGTTTGTTTTAAAGTTCTCCAATAAGTTTCCTAACTCAGTTCTGGTGACAGTCCCTGAGCTTTGTTTTGTATTTCTGCTAAAAGGATCTCTTGGTCCTTTGCCTGTTTTAGCTTGTCCTCTTGAGTATCTCCTACAATAATCTACAATTTCTGAAAAAGGTTTTTGGTGTACATCTCTTGAACTCAACAAGTTTAAAACTTCTATGCAATCATCTCTGATACCTTTCAAGAATACAGTTCTTACTACAGCTGGGTCTGTGGTGAATAGTTTTGACTTTTGATAATTGTATAAGAACCTTTCTAAGTAGTCTTCAGGGATTTCATATTATGTTTGTTGCATTTTAAAAATATTGTTTTTAACATTATCCTTACAATAGTCTTGGTATTTTCATAAAAATGTGTCTCTCATTTGATCCCAAGAAAGGATTGTATTTTCTCCTAAGTTCATGATCCATCTTAAGGATGAATCTTTCATTGTAGCAGGAAGAAGCTTATGTTTTTGGGCATCGTCTGAGTAGTTATAGCTTCCACATAATATGTCAAACTCGAATAAAAATAAATCTAGGTCTTTAGTTGACATACCTCTGAAAGTGGGTAATGATGATAGTGGGATATTATTCATGCTAATGTTTCTGGAAATATCTAAGATTGGAAACCCAAAGGTCTTAGTCTCTGTGGTTGCATTTCCTTCTTCTTCTGCCATCCTACTAATGGATGGTTTAGAAACTAGATTTTTCGTGTCTCCTAAATGTTCAACAGACTCACGTTCTGCCTGTCCCAATATTGATTCTTTCGTTTTAGGTTCTCCTTCTGGAGCCTCACTGGCTCCCCTTGAATTTTCGGTCGGTGGAATTTTTCTTGCACCAGTGTCAGTTGGATTAGTGGGGGGGGTTGTTTTTTAATCTTTGGAGCTTACAAATCTACATGTGTTATCTCTATATCTATGCATAAAATGGAAATTTGATTCTTTAACTGAATTGAAATCCTAATTCTATCTAGAAGGTAAGAAGGAAACCTGGCTTTGGATAACCCTAATCTAGTGGCTGCATGGATATTCACTCATGTCTTAAATGTTTTATCCTCCTCCCTCAAGCAACCTTTTAAAAACATTAAAATTTATGCAAACAATCTAAGCTAAAAATCACTTCCTACTGTTTGCAACTCCCCGGTAACGGCACCAAAATGTTGTGTTGCTTATATGTTTAGTATAATGCACTCATTAATTATCAATCCAGGATTCGTAATCAACAGAATTACAAGACACCAATAAGAAAGGTAATTTCTAATGCCACAAGTATAGAATTAAACTAGATTATGCATGCTGGAAACAAATCAAAATAGCAAACTGCAATGCACATTGGTTGTCTTTCACAGAGAGGCTATCTACTCCATTATAGCACATGAAAGTATGATATGGAGTTGGTTTGACAGATCAACTCTTCTATCTAACCCAGAAAACTAACTATGTAATCCACACTTTTGAAAGGAAAATCACACATCTACCATCAAAGCATAGCATGGGTAGTTCAATAGTCAATATGTTGGTTATGTTGTGGTTCACAATGAACTTCACTAATTCTTATCCAAATAGTTTTGACTATTTCTGCCAACATCTATGATCACTCAAGGAAATCAAATTCATGAGAACAGAGCATATGCAAAAACAGAGCACATAAATATCTCTAAACAATTATATAATGGAAATCCTAGTCTAAGCTATATTGTTATCATCTAACAAAGTTAAAGCTTCAGCTAATTTAATGTTTACACTACTGAAAAAAAATGCCACTGCTAATCTACGAAGAGGCTGACCTTTGTTGGGCAGTGGGCCCTTGCTGCTTCAACAGGTCAGCTGCTGAAGTTTACAGGAGGCTTGCCTTCAACACATACATTATTCTTACTCACATTTCAAAACATAAAATCAAACTTTCGTTAACAACTCAACTCACACTTAATCATAGATATTCAGAATATGGAGATAAAATGGCATTCCATTAATCTTCACTCAGAATATGTTTTGTACTATCATACCCTGCTTTACATATTGGTAATATGCTAACTCCCCTCTCTCCCACCATCCTTGCCACAACTATTTAATAGTCTTAATCGTGAAACACAAGGAGGTGAAGTGATTTGCAAATCAATCAGTTGTTAAGTTCAATCATTCGGTTACATCTTTAGCTTCATGCTCATGACATGAAGTGCATGAGGATGAGGCAATCACCAAACTATTCTTATCATAGCCTTGCTAAAGGAAAAAGACGTCCACCAATTGGCTTAGGCGAGATCTAGAACTTAACTTAGTGCATTAGGATCTTCCATATTAGTATTGGATCGTAACAGGTAGATGGTACCAGATCATGACAGTGCACAAAAGGTGGTACCGGATCATGACAGTGTGTGGCCATTGGTATTGGATCATAACAGTGCATGGTTGTTGGTACCAGATTGCAATAGATGAGATTTTAGTACCGGATGTGTTTGGTAACAGATTCAGACAATAGCATTCTTGGTGCGCAGGTACCAGATAGCTGAGATGGTACAGGAACGTTGGATATCTAGAGGTCAAAGATTTTTATATATGACAAATTGAAGCATTAGTACATGAAATATTTAATTCCCTAACTCAATAAACCACAAAATGCATGAATTAACCATACTTTACCTTATGACCTTATTACTGGAAAATGGTAGTGTTCTTGTCATTCACTCAAGATTTAGGTAGGCCAAAAAGGTATAGCTGAAGAGTATAATAGGGTAATGGGGATGTCAATTTCGGGTCTCAAAACATACTCTTGTGTGCTACTTTTTGTGTTCTTTTTCGTTATTTGGTTTCAACCCCCAACTGCTTACCTTGCATTGTGCTTGGGTTCCATATGTCGATATCTTCACTACCCTACATTAGCTTTGTCGATGGCGCTAGTCATAGTACTCATAACCTAGCATCTACTGCTTGGGAAATCTATGCACCCATGAATGAATTAATCAATCTACATGGTGTTTTCCTCAGTCATGCAACTAACAATATCGTGGAATACAATGCAATCATCGAATTATTGACCGATGTTGTTTCACTTGGAATCTGTCATCTTGTTGTATGAATTGATTCGCAATTAGTAGTACTATAATTGAGTAATGTCTATGCTATCTGAAGTTGTACTTTATTAAGGGTATATTTACAAATTCTCCTCTTGGAACGTCATTTAGATTACATTGAATATCAACACATTCATATATGTCTAAATACATTAACAGATGCATTAGCTAATTATGTGTTAGATATACATTTGAGACATTTATAAATTCAATCACATTTTGTATATAAAGCAAGTAAGTCGGTTGTTAGCATCGGAAGTCACCCCTAGATTGCTTGCAGGAGCAGAGACCAACGCCCATTAGTTTTTATTGTCGTGATTTAATAAATGGGGGTGGTCGAATGGGAAGAGACCCAGGAAAGCAGCATTGACATAGGAACCAGGGTCTGGTATGTATAAAGCAAGGGAGGTCTTGATCCAACTTCCGTCAATAAGTTGATTAAAGGGTGGTAGATGGAAGACTTGTGAGAAGGGTGAGCAAGACTGCCTCAGGAAATAGGCCTTTGAAATCTTGAAGAAGAAAAACTCAGAAGCCAAGATCCTCTTGGTCCAGAGTTTCAAGGAGCTAAAGGGTGACTCGATTGGATCCTCCAATTCCAAGCCATTCCAGTGCTGGGAAAACACAAGAACCGATTAGAAATTTTGCGACTGATGCAATGATCCAACCTACATCATCCTACAATAGCTCAAATCGACTGGATCCTCTAATTCCGAGCTGTTCTAACACAGTAAACAAAGAGATGGAAAAAGAGGCTGACATCCATAAAGTAAGAAGTCTCAAATGCCTTATACATTAACCAGAGTGACTAGTGCTGCAACAAAACTTTACAATCGGGAGCCTAGCTCAACCATCAACCCCTTTACAAAAATGGTGAAAATGCCTACATATACTCAAAAACCACAATAGCAGCAAAAACAAGATGTTTCATTAAAGAATTGCGTCTGCATGGCTTTTGACAGCCTGCTCATGCAGACTCAGGATGATCATGCGCCTATGATAGATGCCATCAGATTTCAGATTGTCCTTTTGCAGGTGAGTCGACGTGAATTAGTCCTTTGCTGGACCTTCCTCTTTATGGTGGAGATGATGCTCAACCACCAGCAACAACCGCCATAACTGCATTCTTAGGACTGGGGACAACCTCAATCAACTCTACCTTCTAGGACGTGGAGGTCTCCAAATGGTGCCACCTGGATCAACTAAATGGTCTTGCTTCATTGGATGGTTGTGTGGGGACCCAAATGGCGGGTTTGGGCAAGGGTGTGATGACGTGGACACTGCAGAGGGGAGGGGCCATGTGGGTGGATGAGAGGGTAGATGGATAGATGTAGGAGGATGAGTGGGGGGGAAAAAGGAAGCAGGTCATGTCATGTGGTGAAGTGGAGAATAGGTGGCAGGGGAGAGGTGGCTCGAAAGGTGACACGATGGGAGGGGGCCCCACGTTTGTTAAAGGAAGAATGGTTGAGGGGGGTTGGAATCGTCTGAATGACATTGATCTGGGCGCTCTGATCTCAGTCGTTGGAAAGGTGCACGCCCGATTCCGGACCCTCCCCCCCCTTGATTAAAGGTAGAAAGGCAAAGGGGGTCCGAAATGGAGCCTCAGCCGTTGATTTAGGCACCCCGATCCTGGCCATTAGAGAGTTGCGTTCTCAATTCCGGACCCCCCCCTCCGCTTAAAGGTAGAATGGCGAGGGGCCTCCAGAATCCACTCTTGACTATAGATCTGAGCACGCAGATCTTGGCCACCCAGATCCATGCCCCCTTTAAGTCCAATGCGCCCAAGTTTCATCGATGGATGGACAACTAAGATGGCTTCGATGCTTTCGCTAGGAAAATCCCGAAAGGCCCCACCTGAGGCTCAGATCTACACCACATGTCCTTCAGATGAACGACCGAGATGGATTTGTCATTAAAAGGGGGATACCTCTGTTCTCGGGCTCACTTATCGTGACTTGGTGCTAGGACCATGGGCTCGGCTTTGAAGGACGCTTATCGGCATTTTGGGGTTCGGGGTTTCGAGATGTAAAATGACGAGGAGCTCTTGCCCCTCGAATCCCTGACTGCTGACATGACATGATCACGCACCACGTGTTCTTTTGGATGGACGGTCGAGATCCTTCATGAATGTATATGGATGCTACCCATCGTGCTAATCCCGGTGCAACTCCACTAACCGTGATTTACCACCGAACGTCGATCTGCTCCTATGGATGAATCTGGGCCGTTGACAACATAATTTTGCCCGCTCACTTGATTTTTAGCCTGAAATGAGGCTTTACGTGATACGCTTGGGCATTCTTCATGCAACCTGTAGACCTGGATGCTCTCGAGCCCAAGACAAGAATTGTCGCTAACATTAGGCTCCATGGGGGATAGAGTCATCCCTGTGATTCTCTAAGAACTCATTCCGCAACTTTAGTGCCTTGATGTTGGGCTATGGAGTCAGGCTCAAAACATCCCGCTGCTAAAAATACAAGCTGAAAAATAAAAGAAACAAAATAAAGATACATGATCAAAGGAGCTTATTTATATACAATCCTAAACTAATAAAACACTTTACATGGGGCTAGGTGAAAGAAGACTTCCACAATATCCAATCAAGTAACTTCCTGAAGGGAAGCTCTTTCTTTCTGTCGATGATCACTAGTAGATGGTGTAACCATGACAGCAAAATGACTACACTCTTCAACTTCTCCTCATAGGCTGGAGTTGATATGGAATAGGTCCGCTCCAAGGCATAAAGGGCATGCCACTCCATGTACTCACTGAAAGGATCATAGAATGAGTGGAAAACCCTGTGAAAAGGGTAGCAACAAGCCTTCTCTACTCCACAGCTACTCCTACAGGGCTGAACTTCATGAGTTTGCATAGGTGAATGGGTGGGCTCTGGGAAGGAAGTCACCTGTTCCACTAGTTCTTTCTGCTCTTCTTCTTGGCTCTCCCCCAGGTCTGATTCATATTCATCATAAATAGGGACCATGGGGTCATTATGCTTGCTGACTGACTCTTCAGTATCTTTATAGTGATCAAATGTAGGATAAGCTTGTTTCTCATAATCACTATAATATACATCAAAAAGGGGCTTTCATTTATTGATATGGAGTCAGGCTCAAAACATCCCGCTGCTAAAAATACAAGCTGAAAAATAAAAGAAACAAAATAAAGATACATTATCAAAGGAGCTTATTTATATACAATCCTAAACTAATAAAACACTTTACATGGGGCTAGGTGAAAGAAGACTTCCACAATATCCAATCAAGTAACTTCCTGAAGGGAAGCTCTTTCTTTCTGTCGATGATCACTAGTAGATGGTGTAACCATGACAGCAAAATGACTACACTCTTCAACTTCTCCTCATAGGCTGGAGTTGATATGGAATAGGTCCACTCCAAGGCATAAAGGGCATGCCACTCCATGTAATCGCTGAAAGGATCATAGAATGAGTGGAAAACCCTATGAAAAGGGTAGCAGCAAGCCTGCTCTACTCCACAGCTACTCCTACAGGGCTGAACTTCATGAGTTTGCATAGGTGAATGGGCGGGCTCTGGGAAGGAAGTCACATGTTCCACTAGTTCTTTCTGCTCTTCTTCTTGGCTCTCCCCCAGGTCTGATTCATATTCATCATAAATAGGGACCATGGGGTCATTCTGCTTGTTGACTGACTCTTCAGTATATTTATAGTGATCAAATGTAGGATAAGCTTGTTGCTCATAATCACTATAATATACATCAAAAAGGGGCTGTCATTTATTGATATGATCCTTCTCCAGAACAGTGATCTCATAACGAATTTCCATTTTAGGGATAGTGGGACTTGTTGGTTCTGGCTACTCATATAATCTTTTTCTCTTTAATCCCAGGTAAAAATATATCATGAGAAACCCCCTAGAGGAAAAGAGAAGAATCCTCTTCCACAACTAACCCCTCTTTTAAAAAGAGAGGGTCTTCGTCATCATGAGCAGAGCTGCTAGGAACATCTGCCTCAACCCGATACCCAGGTGAGTCATCTACCATGGACCACATTTGCTCTATAAACTCACAATTTCCACAAGAGGCATGTTGATCGTTATGAACATCTAAAAGAATAGAGGCATCCGATATGATGTCATATGCTTCCATTCTAGGGCTAACACAATTAATATCATTCAACACCTCTATATTTTCCTGGAAAATGCTTTCCTCCACAGTAAAAGATTCATCATGGACATGGTCTTCAGGACTAGCAGAGGGTCCAAGAAGCAAAGAAAACTCCTCACAACAGTTCTCATATAAACAATCAGCTGGAAAATAATATTTACAAAATGAATGGAAAGCTGAATGAAAATTTGTTAAAGAGTGGATGCTCGCAGCGGGAAGAGATCGACACCACTCAAGAGAAGCTCCCTTCAATGAATACCTGAAGAGCTTAATATGGACATCTTCATGCATGATATTAAGTCAATGAATAACCTCATGAAAGTCTAGTAAATTCTCAGTTGGTACCTCCCAACTCTTTGCATGAAATTCAGGGAGGAAATTTTCCCATATGTCTCTATCAGGAAGTGCATTAGGAAAACCAACTATCTGGGAAAAGTCATAGAAAGAAGACCTTTGAGCTAGAATTTTCTCCATATCGAACCAGTGGAGTTGCTAATTGATCCTCGAATCATGGAGTTGCCAGGTGAAAGATGCGCAGCTTCAAATGTGCCTGGTCCTCGTTCACCATCAAAGGCCAGATCTTAACGTTGTCGTTACCCTAGGAAACTTCTCAGGCTGAGAAAGCAGCTGCTGAAACCTTCTCGAGAAAGCTCCTCAGGGTTATCTTTCAAGTGTGCCAATAGTAGCCATAGCTGAAATAGTGAAGTGGAAACAATGGAGTCGCCAGGTGCACAGTAGAAATCTTGATAATTCTGATATCTGATGCATCTTCAGAATCAGTTAATCATTGTCGTTCAATCCCGAGGAAAATATTCAATATCCATTCCTAGCAACGGTGCCAGAAATGTTAGCATCGGAAGTCACCCCTGGATTGCTTGCAGGAGCAGAGCCCAACGACCATCAGTTTTTATTGTCACAATTTAATAAATGGGGGTGGTCAAATGGGAAGAGACCCAGGAAAGCAACATTGACACAGGAACCAGGGTCTGGTATGTATAAAGCAAGGGAGGTCTTGATCCAACTTCCGTCAGTAAGTTGATTAAAGGGTGGTATAAGGAGGACTTGTGAGAAGGGTGAGCAAGACTTCCTCGGGCAATAGGCCTTTGGAAGCTTGAAGAAGAAAAACTCAGAATCCAAGATCCTCTTGGTCCAGAGTTTCAAGGAGCTGAAGGGTGACTCGATTGGATCCTCCAATTCCAAGCCATTCCAGCGCTGGGAAAACACAAGAACCGATTAGAAACGTTGTGACTGCTACAGTTATCCAACCTACATCATCCTACAACAGCGCAACTCGACTGGATCCTCCAATTCCAAGCTGTTCTAACCCAGTAAACAAAGAGATGGAAAAGGAGGCTGACATCCATAAAGTAAGAAGTCTCAAATGCCTTATACATTAACTAGAGCGACCAATGCTACAACAAAAATTTACAATTGGGAGCCTAGCTCAACCATCGACCCCTTTACAAAAATGGCGAAAATGCCTACATATACTCAAAAACCACAAAAACAACAAAAACAAGATGTTGCATTAAAGAATTGCGTCTGCATGGCTTTTGACAGCCTGCCCATGCACACTCAGGATGATCGTGCACCTATGATAGATGCCATCAGATTTTGGATTGTCCTTCTGCAGGTGAGTCGATGTGAATTAGTCCTTTGTCGGACCTTCCTCTTTTTGGTAGAGATGATGCTCAACCACCAGCAACAACCGCCATAACTGCATTCTTAGGAGTGGGGACGACCTCGGTCAACTCTACCTTTTGGGACGTGGAGGTCTCCAAATGGTGCCACCTGGATCAATTGAACGATCTTGCTTCATTGGACGGTTGTGCGGGGATGCAAATGGCGGGTTTGGATGAGGGTGTGATGACGTGGACACTGCGGAGGGGAGGGGCCATGTGGGTGGATTAGAGGGTAGATGGACAGATGTAAGAGGATGAGTGGGGGGAAAAAAGGAAGTGGGTCATGTCATGTGGTGAAGTGGAGAATAGGTGGCAGGGGAGAGGTGGCTCAAAAGGTGACACAATGGGAGGGGCCCCCACGTTTGTTAAACGCAGAATGGTTGAGGAGGGCCGGAATCATTTGAGCGATGTTGATCTAGGCACTCTGATCTTGTCCGTTGGAAAGGTGTGCACCCGATTCCGGACCCCCCCCCTGATTAAAGGTAGAAAGGAAAAGGGGGTTTGGAATGGAGCCTTAGCTGTTGATTTAGGTGCCCCGATCCTGGCCATTAGAGAGTTGCGCGCTCAATTCCGGACCCCCCCCCCTCCACTTAAAGGTAGAATGGTGGGGGGCCTCCGTAATCCACTCTTGACCATATATCTGAGCATGCAGATCCTGGTTGCCTAGATCCATGCCCCCTTTAAGTCCAACGCCCCTGAGTTTCATTGATGGATGGACGACTAAGATGACTTCAATGCTTTTGCTAGGAAAATCCTGAAAGGCCCCACCTGAGGCTCAGATCTACGCCGCATGTCCTTCAGATGAACGACCGATATGGATTTGTCATTAAAAGGGGGCTACCTTCATTCTTGGTCTCGCTTATCGTGACCTGGTGCTAGGATCGTAGGCTTGGCTTTGAAGGGCGCTTATCGGCATTTCGGGGTTTGGGGTTTCGAGATGTAAAATGACGAGGAGCTCTTACCCCTCGAATCCCTGACTTCCGACATGACATGATAGCGCACCACGTGTCCTTTTGGATGGACAGTCGAGATCCTTCATGAATGTATATGGATGCTACCCATCGTGCTAATCCCGGTACAACTTCGCTAACCTCGATTTCCCCCCGACCGTCGATCTGCTCCTATGGACGAATCTGGGCCGTTGACAACATAATTTCGCCCGCTCACTTGATTTTTATCCTAAAATGAGGCTTTACGTGATATGCTTGGGAATTCTTCATGCAACCTGCAGACCTGGATGCTCTCGAGCCCAAGACAAGAATTGTCGCTAACACCAGTAGAAGCCTCATATATATATAATGATAAACGTTTTTACAAAAAGTTTTTTTTCGTCCAAAGACCAAAACATAAAAAATGTGAAGCACATGGTTTCATATACAAAATAACATCAAGGATGTTGCTCATGATAACACACAACCACCCGTGCTACCCTACGGAGCAATCGACTAAGAGAACTAGATACTCCCATGGTATGGTGCTGATAACATCTTAGGATCTCATCGATAGATATATCTGGGACATCTTTTGTCGACCCCTCTAGGTTCTGCTCAATCACCTCATAATCATCACCAACCAACCCTACTACCTCGATCGTATCCCCTCATCTTTGGATGGAGGATTTACTTGGAGGTTGGTGTGGTCCTACATCTATGTTGTCAAAGAGTTCTTGATTAGTCGTTGGATTAAAAAACATAAAAAACATTTCATATTTCAAAATTAAAAAAAAACATTATAAAAAAAAATGTTTTTCTTACCTAAGTTCCCCCATTCAGAACCTTCAGGGAGAACCAAGTCTGGGTCGCTTCTAAATTCCAAACCAGCATATGCATAATCATCTACCATCGGTAGCTAAGGCTTCAACGAATCAAAAAACATGTCGTTATATTTAACGATGGAGCTGATCACATGCCGAGCCATGAGGTCACACCACCTCTTCATTATTCATTCTTGGATCTTGTGGGGCCGGTATGCCCCACTCTACCTGTAAGCACAAGTGTGGAACCCTCTTTAGGAAGAAGGACACTAAAATGGATCTGTACCCAAACTATTTTAGGTCGCCTTTCTTGCACTTTGTCAATTGTTTCTTCCTACTCCGAAGAACCTTGTCACACCAGTGAAATACCTGGGGCTCCATGCACCCCACTTCATACAGGAAGTAAATCTGGAGAGACATATGAGGATATTCACTCCCCTCCATCCATGATATAGTGAAAAGGATAGTCCGGAGGGGTAAATCCCGGACATCCCTAATGGTAACCTTTCCTTTACGTCTCTCGACCCTTGGTTCACAATATCAACAAACATACTTACTCATCGGTAAACCTCCACCTATATTACCTGGAAAAGTCACATGAGATCCACGGCAAGATAATCTCATCAAAAAATAGATATCCTCGATATCTAGAGAGAGTATGTGGGATCCTACATGGAATACTTGTTGATCCACATCTAACATGTGGACTAAATACTCAAGTAACCTCAATTGGGGCCTCATGGCCTGGATCTTAAAGAACTTCAGCAGCCCACACTGTCTAAGGGAATTATTTGTGCCCGGGTCATTCCCAATGAAATGATCAGCGTCCTCAGGTTATCTCTCCCTCCACTCCAACATTTTGGCAGTCAAAAACCTGCATTGGATCCATAAGGAGAAGATTAACATCTTCATTTTAATTTATTGGGAATGTTTATTGTTCAAACATAAATGAGAAATTTTTGAGTTGCACCCGGTGGAGGTGATATTTTTATGTAGTGTGTTAGGACCACATATTGTACCCTTTTTGCCCATACTTTTTGCCATTATTATACCCTTCATCACTAATGTTTAGACTCATAATATCACTACATCTGATCATTCCAAGGTATATAAGGTCCTTTCTCATTATTATATGCTTAATCTGATTTGCATAATACTTTACATTACTTTTTGACCTAACCATTGATTAGAAGTGCATACGTGTCCATATTTGCAGAATAGTATTCAAGGCCAATGCTGAAACACAAAACTATCCAAAGGCGCTGTTGAACCGATGCTGAAACACGGAAGCTGCTACACAATCCGAGAACGCACATGCTGAACACGGAGCTGCTACACAGTCCAAGGATGCATGTGCCGAAACACAAAGCAGCTACATGGTTCGAGGATGCATATGTCGGAACACGGAGCTGTCACTCAGTTCAGAAATGCAGATGCTGAGACACAGCGGAGACCGCCACGATGCTGAGACACGAGCCTTGACAGTTAGCAGTCAAGGCCGACACAGTCAAAGACGTGATTTACGTGGCTGAACAGCCCGTGAATCGCGATGCTGAAACAACATCAGCAGCTATGAGAAGCGGTTACACCAGCCGTAACAGCAATGCCTCGTCAAGTTCCTGTATTAGCATTCGATTGCATGAGAATACGACACCCTATGCTGATTTAGAAAGAAGATCCGATTCAGTGTAGGATCCAGATTTTCCTTGTAATGATTGTATCGATGGGATTTCCCTTTAAATTCAAGGGAAATCACCATTCGAGGGATCCATCTTTTTATGTACTAAGAACTTCAGAGGAGCAGGACGTGTTTAATCTCTCCAATTTGTAATGTGGTATTTCAACAG
>ML809033.1:295288-310359 GCA_009831015.1 Picea engelmannii
GATTACAAGATAGTTGTTCTTACCCATTGCAATGTTATTTTAAATGTAATCCAAGATTCTTAATTTAAACTATAAAGAATTGCAATAGGGAGATTTCTTTCCTGTGATACAATTCAGAGTTTCAGTTCACTTCAGCAAGATTATATAGAATGATTTCTTTACTACAACACTAAGTGCTTTTGGAATTGAGCATACACAGTGCGCAACTATCTTTGAAACAAAAGACTTCCCTGGGTTGATAATTTATGTTTCACTTGGTTGTTTGAAATTAATTAAGCAATTATAGTGACCAACATAGTGCATAATCCCCGCAGGTTAGCCATAAGTCCGCCTACAGAAACCTATGTTTTCCTCAGGGCCCGATATAATCCACCTACAGTAATCCCCACTCAAAAACAACTTTTAACTGGTAAAAAGGAAGTTAATCCATGAAAAATGAAGAGAACAATAAGATTACCTTTTTAACAGAAGCCATTCATCGAATGGTTGCACATGCCTCCCACATTCTGCAGTGGAAGTTTGAGTTGGAATAGGGATTTTTGGACAAGTTTTGGGCAAAATGACAATGAAATGGTAAAAAAGAGTTTTCACCTATATTTATTCACTTTTTACTTTTTCATTAATATTTTATATTACTTTATTCATTTTACTTAAAACCTAAAGTTCTAATGACATTGTAAGTGTTTTGATTTTTCACAGGTGAAGAATCTAAGAGCCTAAACGATGGAACATAGATAAGTTGACTGGTTTATTTTTACGTTTGTCGCTTGTACAAATACTTTTTAAGTTTTTCAGGAAAAACCTCGAGCTCATTCTTTGTTTGTTCTCGTGCTTGCAAACCAATGAGAATGCAATCGAGTATACTTTTGTCTTTTTTTTTGTATTCGTCATGGTAACATGAAAAGAGAAACCTATGGATTATTCTTTAAGTTTTTTTCACACTCCATAAAAAATAAAATATTGTCGAGCGACCTTGTTCTTTTCACGCTTGTAAAAGTATTTGAAGAAAATGTTTGATGGGAAATAGTTTATCACTTTTTTGGTCTCATTAAACTAATTTACAAAAAAGGAACTAAGGGAGTCCTCTTTAAGTGTTTTCAGACTCTCTAAATATGAAAATCCCTCGAGTTTTCTCTCTTTGGACTCGTTAAACAAACATTGAAAGACCTATATGGAACCAGACCACTCCTTCTTAGGGTTCGTTAAACATACTCCAAGGGACTCTATTGAAGGATGAGCTTACATAAAAAATCATATGTTATCCTCCTCAAGCTTGCGTAAAAATAAAGAGGCACTCGCCAGAAATGGTGGGGGGAAATTTGGGAAATAAATGTGTCTTTGGAAGTAATAGTCTCTCGTGAACATCACACCCCCTTCGTCATTCAATCTATGTTGGAAAATTCATTTGTCTCTCATTTGAACTTTTGCAAGTTCATATCTTGGGTCATCTCTGTGTCAATTCTGCCAAGACCATTGTCGTTTCATTCATATGTTCAAGATAAATCCAAACCTACACAAGCTTTATATTGAGTTGGCCATATGTGGTTATCAATTATTACCATCTCGGCCTTCCCTGTT
The DNA here is from genome assembly GCA_009831015.1 of Picea engelmannii. Lineage (NCBI taxonomy): Eukaryota > Viridiplantae > Streptophyta > Pinopsida > Pinales > Pinaceae > Picea > Picea engelmannii. The sequence goes on from ML809033.1 coordinate 296,867, forward strand.
TTAGTTTCAAATCATCTTCGTACTTTGATATACCTCAAATATGTTACTTGTTTTTTGTCATTGATGAGGGATACATCAAGGCCATCCTGTGACGATTCTTTTCCTATCGACTTCAACTCATTATCCATGAATAAGACTTATAAATCAATTAGTACCTTAGAACCTACATGCCTTAATGGTAGGTTTCTTCTCTTTCGACAATGGGTTCACATCATTGACCCCTAATTGAAATATTATATTGAGTGGTCGACTTCAGCTCATTTATTCGCATTTGTTGGATTTTACTAAGGTACCTTGGGAGTCATTAACATCAATGGTGATTTCCCTTGCACTTGTTAACAGTTTTCATCTATGACTGGTAATCAAGTGGTTTCTACCATGTTCGAATTCAGCACCTATAATCGCATGGCTAGATTCATACCTGTTGGCACAGGGGCAGACACAGGGTTCAACACTACAAAAATGCACCAAAAGAACCCTAACTACCATCCCTTTCAGCAACACTTGCGAAGTAGATGAAGTCTCACCTGAGGTAGAGGCAGGTGTGGTTGCATGAATCAAGTGTCTACAACCTAAGCTAGGACACAGATCTGTGATTATATCGCTTACAGGGCACTTAGCATCGATCATTCATCAATACTCAACCATTATCATACTTCGCAAATAGCACAGAGCATTGCAACATTCATTTAGATCTAAGGGATGTCAATGCTTAACAAAAATAAAACAAATCAGATCTAGTAGATCAGCATTAATCACCTTCATACATATCAGATCTACATTCACATACATCTAAGAATCACAAAGCATAAATAGATCTATCTAAATATATCAAAGCACTTAGCAAAAGAAGAGATAAGCACATTGAGTCAAAGAACAAAGCATAACACATAGACTTATGTGGTTCACCCCCACCATGGGGCTACGTCCACCAACTCTTCTTCTCTATTATCATTGTTCAAGTGGTTACAAGCACAGAGCCACCAAACCCTACGGTGCATAGGACAAAAGATCTGCACAACTCGCTAGATCCTTCTTCCTTGTCTTACAACACAAATCCTTCTAGGTCTCCACATAGGGACTTGCACTGAGATTTGCAAGCCTATAGAATGCATAACACCTTGATCACATAGATTGCACTTGGCACATAGCCTATATCACATAGATACAATACAATACTATACTAGATTCCTAGATGTTTATTTATACATACAAAAGTGGGCCTAAGCGTGGGTAAACCCATGGGCCGACATCCCTTTCCCATTACATATTCCCAAAACCCAAAAAGGGACCCAAAAGTGGGCTGATATCCCATGATCATTTCTTCGTCTACCACTCAATCTTCGACATGCTGTCAAAGTCCCAAAAACTGGCAAATATGACCAAGTGTTCCCAAAACCTGGTCAAGGGCCCACAGACCTCCAATGTTCACCTGTGACTCGTCCTCAATCACTCTATTCTGAGTAATTCTTCCTTGAACATCTCAATCTTGGCTTGAGTTTCTTTGACATGTTGTAGTGCTACTACCTCTTGCTCTGTGAAATCCTGGATGAGTGTGTCATTGACCAGTCATTCTAGGTGTTGTTTTGTTTCATTCACAACCTGTTCAAGTTCTACTCCTTAGATTTCAACTTCGGTGAACAGTTGGCATGCCTTCTCTTGCACTGGTTGAATTCATTGAAAGACTTCCATCACTTTGGTTTGGATTGTGTGGATCTATTTCTAGGCCATGCACTGCTCTGGAAACCTTTTCATCCTTTTGACTGGTAACAAGGCCTTCAACTATGCCTGTAACGTATCTGCGTACTGCTTTTCTTCTTGGAGTTATGACTCCAATGTTTGTACCTCTGGATTCTCCATGAGGTTTTGATAAGTCTGAGCACTCCTAGAGATTAGCTACTTGCACTCTAAGGAAAGAGATTTCATTCTGTCAACTGTGTTGTGAGCAGTTGCCTCTCTCAGGTCTCTGATTTCTTGAGGAGTCTCAGGCATAGTACGAAGTTCCAAGTCTACGATGCGTTGTTGAAGTTGTTGGATCACTTCTGCAAGTTGTGACACCTACTGTGGAATTCGTTCTTCAGCTCTCACTTCTATTATGGTCATAGAGGGAAGTGCTCTGTTGACCCATTCCTTTACTTCTAACTGCTCTTTGATCAACTGCTCTTTTCTTTGTTGTAGCTCTTCTTTATCTTTGTCCCACTGTGCTTGAAGAGAAAATTTTTCTCATTCAACAACACTGCGCTACTCAACAAGTGCTCCATGTACCTGTGTCAAAGCCTGGGTGGCTTGTGCCGTGTCTTCTTGAGCTCATCGAAGGTGAGCTTTGACCATATAGAAAATACGGTGGAGTTGAGTTGGCTCATCTCTCGGTTCTACTGTTCCTGATGTTAAAGGTGTAGCGGAGACTACTCGGCTAGACTAGACTACCTGTTGCACTCCTTAGATTTCAATCTTGATACAATTATACATTTTCTCCTGCTTCACCTCCTGCTTCTCTAATACCTCCTGTGAAGCATCATTCACAACTACAATGATGAAATTAAAATCATCCAATGTGAAGGTAGTCCACATCTTGGTTATAGGGGTTCTAGGTTTATTTCGGGAGGAAGATTCCAGAGGTGAAACCTTCATTTTCTTCAACGAGTCCTCTTCGTCCCTAGGTGGTGGTAATTTTCCTTTCTGTTGTTCAATTTCTGCACCTTCAATCTCTTTGCCATCACCCCCTTCGTCTGGTGAAATGGACATAATCTTCACATATGTGTTGTCTATATCCTGAAATTTTGCAGGCTTCTTCATCTTACTAGGTTCGGGTGTATCATGTGCAGCTTCCGAGTTGTCTACATCAGACAACTCCACAGGGTTGGCTGGAATAAGGAAGTTCCTTGACCATTCCTTAGTGATTTACTCTAAGTCTTGCTCTATAAGTTTGTAATAGGATTGTAACTACTTCTTATGGCCATCTGCACGCGTTGTTATATAAATAATGTGGTAGTCCACACTGAACTTCATTAAGGGCTGAAACATATGGAGGGTATTTGGGGTCATCTGAGGCTCAGACTGGATGGGTTACTTCAACTGGTTGTAGTAGGCATGGAAGATGACATTGAACTGCCACTTCTTGTTCATGTCGCTAGATTACTATAGTGTACAGAAATTTGCATCCAATGGTTCGAAGCGTTCGATATCCAGGAAAGTGGCACCTTCTGGTAGCTCCCAGGCTATGAAAGAGATTAGTATGAGAAGCCAGCTAAAGTGGAACTCATACCCTTGGTCATTTTCTTCTCTACAATCAATCTATAGTTGGTTTACAAGGTATTGCGCCTAGTTCATCTGAAGTCCTTCCGCGCACTTTTTGGCGAGGTCAACTACGAATCCTGTCACTTGGGTTGGTCTATTCTTGTGAACTAGCTTACTCGTGATCAGCTGATAGGCAAGGCGCACTACATCATTCTGGATAGAGGCTACCTTGTAACCTCTCATGCCCTTCTCAACGTCACCATAAGTCTCTTTGATTCTCTGCACTAATGCTCAGTCTAAGGTATTTCTAAAAATCATGTGGGTCAGGGCCCTGCATGCTCAACCTTGTGATCTTAATGATCAAGGTCAGATCCATAGTGATGCGATGGTTCAACCATAAGTAACCTATGTGATGGTAGGATAATAGCAATTTCATGCATGCGTTTACTTCCTGGTGTTGGCCGAAGTGCAGGATCTTCATCACATTAACCAGTGTGGACTGCATGAGGTTCTGGGCCCATGGTTGTGGGATAATATTCGAATTCTTTCCTTTGGTCCTAGTTAAGCACTTATGCGGTGTAATGTCCCTTTCCAAATAGGAGCTCTAGAGAGGAGGCTTAATGGTCTAAAACACCCCGTTAGACTATAGCCAGGGCCAAAGATGAGTAAACAGGGTTATTATAGGTCACTCCAGTCACAGGTGTTATATTCAGAAAGTGACATTGAGCTAAAAATGGTTAAAAGCACTTTTAAGTCATTATGACCTAAAAATAGAAGTCAACAGTGAATTAGGGTTTCAACAGTGATTTAGGGTTTTCGAAGTCAATAGTGAATTAGGGTTTCATCATGATTTAGGTTCAGTGACCTAATTCATCATTATGTAGATTATGACTTGTCATTGAGGAGAAGAGGTGCATCTCAGGAGAGATAGTTCAGTGTATTCTAGGAGGAAGACACCAGTTGGTTGATTTTGGTGTTCCATCATTATTTATTGATTTTGTAGTGCTCCCATATTTTGGGTATTATCTTTTAGTTGCTTATTTGTATTTTGGCTAAGATCCTTTTGTATTTTGATCTAGCCGAGTGTTGTTATTTTATTCAACTACAGTTGCTTATTTGTATTCCGGATAAGATCCTTTGTCTATTGATCTAGTCGAGTATTGTCAGTTTATTCAGTTGCATTTGGCCATTTTGTAATCCAAAGAGATATCATAATACAAAATTTCTATTCCTTTGTCACGTTTATTATTTGTATGATCATTTATATGTTGTAAACCTTTGATCCTACACACACATTAGCAGCGTTTTCTAGACTATCCAAGTCAGGAACATTACAGTGGTATCAGAGCTTTAGTCCTGCCAGCCTATGAATAAAGACAATGAGTGCAGCAGAATACCTAGAGGGTCGTAAACACAATAGGGATCAGGGAATAAGGCATAGGAATGATTTTCCCCCTTTTCCTCCTAGCTCAGAGGAAGAGGAAGAGGCACACAGAGAAGCAGAGAGAAGGGAAAAGCGTGAGGTTGAGCGTGAGGCAGAGAGGATGATAGGAGATAGATATGAGTGACCATAGGGGAGTGGAAAGGCCCTCGTAGATCCATAGGCATATTTCATGCAGGTTATCAATGATATGTTAGCTAGTCAACGAACCATGTCTTAGTCCTTGGCACAGGTGGTTGATAGATTAGCTGGATTGGGCACCCGAGATACAAAAGTCCCACATGCATCACAGGGGAACTTGGGAGCAGGCAGTAGACCCCAGTCACCCTCTCACACTTACACCTATGTGAGTAGGATTCCTAGACCCTTGTTTCCCAGTTTCCAGAGGGCACCCCCGGTAGAAGCACCGCCACCGATAACACATAGGCCACCCACTCATGCCGACGACATTGTAGAGTATAGGAGGGAGTATGTAGCATTGGGTCATGACTTCTATCAAGACATGAACTTAGTCGAGTACTATGGAATTAGACTTGGGAACCACCCCATAAAACCGTAAAGGGGAGGACCACAACAACAGTAGGGGAATAACCTTGATTTTATCCAAAAAGTTAGGAAACTCACCATCTCTTCTTTCGACTGATCATCCAAATACACTGCCAGAGCTTGGGTACAGAAGCTAAACATGTATTACAAGCTCAACCAGATGACTGAGACAGAGGCCATCAATTTCGTGACCTTACACTTGGAGGGTGAGGCACATGAGTGGTGGTACCATGGACTGGTGACATTGGGTCATAGTGGCATCACCTCCTATAAGGATTTTATAGATAGGTCCATGGGCAGGTTTGACAGGAAGGATCCTGAGATACACTTCAGGGATCTAGCCCAATTGAGACAAACTAGCACAACAGAGGTGTTCATCACAGAGTTTCAGTGGGTAGCCATGGTAGTGACAGATATATCAGAGCCTAGGATGATCATGTTATTCACAGAAGGACTCATGGAGCCTTTAAGAGGATGGGTGAAGGCATACAAGCCTCCCACTTTATAGGATGCCATCCTTCGCACTCGAGATCTAGCAGACTCAGTGCCAAAGACTAAAACTTTCTCCAAACCATTTGTGCCCCAGAGGGATCAAGACATGAAGCCATTCCAGAGAGAATGGAAGGGAAAGGAGAAGTTGGATGATGAGACTAGGTGAGAGTTTATGAGGAATAAGATTTTCTTCAGTTGCAGAGATCCTTGGGTCCTAGGGCACAGGTGCATGGGGAAGGGAGAGATTCATTATATTGAGGTAGCAACAGATAGCGTGGACAGTGAGGAGGAGGAGTAGGATAGTGGATCCACTAGTTCAAAGGAGGAGTCAACACCAGTAGAGGAGTAGCCTCCCCGTAGACCACCGACACCAGCAGGAGCCCATCCTCCAGTAGTCCCACAACTGCCAGAACAGGCTAACAGGAGGAAACCCACAAAGGGAGGTCTCGTAGCGATCCTTTTTGATGTTCCCAAGCATGATACCTTATGTATCAAAGAAATTATTCCAGGGCAATGGGCAATCACCCTGATAGATGGTGGGGCCACCCACAACTTCATAGATGCTTCACTAGTATCGAGACGACCACTTCAGACAAAGGAGTTTGAGGGGTTTGATGTTGTGGTAGCAGATGGCCAGACAGTGGAGTGTCTAGACAGAGCTCCAAACTTAGAGATGAAGTTAGGCAACTACGTAGTGAGAGACACATTTTATGTGGTTGACCTATCAAATATAGATGTGGTGTTAGGAGTTTAGTGGATGATTACCTTGGGAAAAATCACTACCAACTACCAAACCTTGGAAATGGGATTCAGAGATCAGGATGGGAAGAAGGTTTGTCTAAGAGGTATGTCAACAGGAGCACCCAAGACAATTTCAACCAAGAGGATGGAGAGGATATTTAGACATGGGGAGGTAGCATATGCCATAGAATTCTTGATCACTACTCAGAAGGATTTGGAAGGTCGACAACAATACCATACAAAGATCAAGAATTTATTGGGACAACATCAGCAAGCCTTTGAGGCAATTCGACCAGGGAGACTACCTGACAGGGGGTTTGAGCACACCATTGAATTGGAGGAGGGGGCCAAACCTATGATCACATCCCCATATCATCATCCTCGGAGGTTCAAGGATGAGATAGAGAAGGCAATCAAGGAATTGTTGGCGATGGGACACATCAGACTAAGAAACAACCCATTTGCTTCTTCAGTTGTCTTAGTTCTGAAGAAGGATGACACCATGAGGATGTGCATTGATTATCGAGCCTTTAACAATAAAACAATCAAGAGCTGGTACCATATCCCATGCATTGATGAGTTGATGGATGAACTGCATGGGGCAGTTTTCTTCTTAAAAATTGATCTACGCTCTAGATATCATTAGATCAACATCTGAGAGAAAGACATAGAGAAGACGACATTTTGGACACTTCGAGTTTCTGGTAATGCCATTTGGGCTAACCAATGCACCCACTACATTCTAGTCTTTCATGAACCATATATTCAGGAATCAGTTAAGAACATTAGTCTTGGTTTTCTTCAACGACATCTTGATCTATAGCTAGTCATGGAAAGAGCATATGAGGCACGTGGATGAGGTATTGAGCATCATGGAGGCACAATCATTATATGCCAAAGAGTCCAAGTGCGAGTTCGGTATGATATAGATACTTTACTTAGGACACATCATTAGTGAAAAGGGGGTATAGGTGCATAAAGAAAAGATCAAGGACATTTTGGATTGGTCGACGCCCAAGAACGTGACAGAATTGAGGAGCTTCTTCGGGTTGTGCAACTATTATAGGCAGTTCATCTAAGGTTTTTCTTAGCTTGGAGCACCGCTGACAGATCTTACCAAGCATGGGGCCTTCATATGGATCGAGAAATCATAGGAAGCCTTTGATCACATGAAGGAAGTCATGGGCACTTGTCTAGTGTTGGCACCACCAGACTTCTCCCTACCATTTGTACTAGAGTGTGATGCATCCACCAAAGGGATCGGTGCAATTTTGATGCAGGGAGGACACCCCATTGTATTCGAGAGCTAGAATCTTAGTCATCCTGAGAGGTTGTACTCCATTTATGACAAGGAAATGTTGGAAATCATGCATGCCTTGACCAAGTTCAGACAATATTTGGTGGGCAACAAATTCGTGGTCAAGACCGATCACAACAGTTTGAAGTATTTCCTTAAGAAGAAGGACCTCAGTGAGTGCCAAAAGAAATGGGTGACGAAGATATAGGCATTTGACTTTGACATAGAGTATGTCAAGGGGAAGAAGAACATTATGGCCGATGCACTATCGAGGAGACCTGTGACATGTTCTTTGATGGAGATTTCAATAGATTGGAAATCCCACTTGTTAGTGGAATATTCCAAGAACAAGTTCGCTTGTGAGGTGATGGATGGGCAGATACAAGATGACCGGTATAGGGTCATTGACGATGTCATATTTTACAAGGATAGAGTCTACTTGGTGCCAGATTCAGGGTTTAATAAGAAGATCCTCACTGCAGTTCATGATTCACCTCTAGCAGGCCATCAAGGGTTTTTCAAAACCTATAGACAAATTAGAGAGAGGTTCTCATGGAAGGGCCTCAAACAAGACGTTATGAGACACGTTGGTGAGTGTGTAACTTTCCAGCAGAACAAGTCAGAGCATGCTCTTCCAACAGGGCTACTTCAACCACTCCCCATTCCAGAGCAGAAATGGGAGAGTATATCTATGGACTTCATCACAAGTCTACCCAAGGTCCAGGGTAAGGACTATATCTATGTAGTGGTTGAAATATTGACCAAGTTTGCTCACTTAGATGCCATAATGAAAGAGTACAACATAGTTCAGGTAGTTGATCTTTTATTTAGGGAGGTCTTCAGACTTCATGGGTTGCTAAAGAACATCGTCAGTGACAGGGACAGTCGGTTTATGGGACATTTTGGAGAGAGTTGTTTCGATTGGTGGGGATAGAGTTGACACCTAGCACCAGCTATCACCCTCAGACAGATGGGCAGAATGAGATTGTCAATAAGTGGGTTGAAGGGTATTTGAGGAACTATGTAGGAGGACAATAGAGAACATGGGAAAAGTGGTTACATTTAGGAGAACATTTCTACAACACCACCTTCCACATGTCCATTGGTATGACACCCTTCCGAGCATTATACGGATATGATGCTCCCACTCTCATAGACTTGGTCTTTGGAGAGAGCAAAGCTCCCAAGGCCAAGGATTGGATCATAGAGAGTTAGGATATTCTCAAGTTGTTGAAAGAGAACCTGCAGATGGTGCAAAACTGACAGAAGATAAGTGCGGATAGGAACAGGATAGAGTGCATCTTTGAGGTTGGAGATTTGGTTTTCTTGATACTCCAACCCTACAGGCAGTCATCTCTGAAGAAGAGTGGGGCCGAGAATCTCAAGCCCAGATTTTATGGTCCTTACAAGATCATGTGCCGAGTAGGTGAGGTTTCTTATGAGCTAGAGCTTCCAGAGGAGAGAAAGATTCATAACGTGTTCCACGTGTCTTGCCTAAAAAAGGCAGTGGGACAATTCAATAACACATCAGAGGAGCTTCCCCCGTTGGATGAGGAGGGACAGTTGGAGTTAGTTTCGGAGGAGGTTTTGGAGTGCCGGGAGCGGAAACTGAGGAGTAGGTTCATCAGAGAGTGTTTGATCAAATGGAGATGGATTCTAGTAGAGGACGCTACTTGGGAGAGGGAGCAGGTGTTACAGCACCCTGGACTGGTATTGCTTGAGGACAAGCAATTTTGGGAAGGGGGGATTGTAATGTCCCTTTCCAAATAGGAGCTCCATAGAGGAGGCTTAATGGTCTAAACGGCCCCGTTAGAATATAGCCAGGGCCAAAGAGGGGTAAACAGGGTAATTAGAGTTCACTCCAGTCACAGGTGTTATATTCGAAAAGTGACATTGAGCTAAAAAGGGTTAAAAGTGATTTTAAGTCATTATGAGCTAAAAATAGAAGTCAACAGTGAATTAGGGTTTCAACAGTGATTTAGGGTTTTTGAAGTCAACAATGAATTAGGTTTTTAGCATGATTTAGGGTTTTGGAAAGCTATAAAGGAAGGTTCAACGACCTAATTCATCATTATGTAGATTATGACTTGTCATTGAGGAGAAGAGGCGCATCTCAGGAGAGATAGTTCAGTGTATTCTATGAGGAAGACACCAGTTGGTTGATTTCGGTCTTGAAAGACACACCCTAGTCACCAGGAAGATCATCCAGGTCTTCCATCATTCTTCATTAATTCTGCAGTGCTCCCATATTCTGGGTATTATCTTTTAGTTTCTTATTTGTATTCCGGCTAAGATCCTTTTGTCTTTTAATCTAGCCGAGTGTTGTCATTTTATTCAACTGCAGTTGCTTATTTATATTCCAGCTAAGATACTTTTGTCTTTTGATCTAGCCAAGTGTTGTTATTTTATTCAGCCACAGTTGCTTATTTGTATTCTGGCTAATATTCTTTGTCTATTGATCTAGTCAAGTATTGTTAGTTTATTCAGTCGCATTCAGCCATTCTGTAATCCACAGAGATATCATAATACAAACTTTGCAGTCCTTTGTCGCATTTATTATTTGTATGATCATTTATATGTTGTAAACCTTTCATCCTACACACACATTAGCAACATTTTCTAGACTATCCAAGTCAAAAACATTACATGTGGGGCAAGCATGTTGTAAGCTTTCTGGTCTCCAAGGTTGAAGTCACTAAAATTCAAGGCTGTGAGCTTATCCTGGTTGGTTTAGACTGCGCGTATCCCTTTTGGGAGGTATGTTGTGACCAAAGCATATTCAAAATCTTTGGGTGCACTATCCCGGTTGATGGCGCTGCTTACAGGGGGTAGTTAGGCAGGTAGAATGCTCGGAATCAACTTGGCATTCACGATATTGTCTCTATGCTTCATTCTCATCTGTGTCGCAATTCTGGAAGTTCCTTCTCCATGAGAAGTCGATGGAGAAGCTTGGAATCCTCCTGTTGATGATGCTTGCACACCTGCAAACATCCTTCTTTCTGACATGATTTTCTTGTTCCTGAGATCAGCGAGTACTTCCTTCGCAAATTTTTCAAGTGCGCTAAGCTCTTCAGACATACGCGCTCAGGGTTAATATCGGGGTACACTGCACATGAATGAAAAACAAGGGTGCAATGATCACTGTATACACTTGCTAGTCTGTGGGCTTCAAATTCTCACTTGGCAAAAGTGCTCTTCGTGCATGGCGCGATGAGATAAATAGGCAATATTGGTAACGGTTTTATTTGCAACAGGTATGAGCCTCATTAATTCTTGTTATGTTCATTATGGCATGGTCCAATGGTTTGGTGGTGAGCCATCAATGCTTTTCGATCCGTTTAGAGCGGTAGTTGAATGGATATATCAACCTTTAACGACTATATTGTTTTTCCATGGTGAAGTGCCCTATGTCGTTGTTCTAATATCCTGACAAAGTTTCAAGTCCACAAAGCTTCTTTCTGTGAGTTACCCTCTAGAACCTGTTGTAATTTTTCAATATTAGCCTTCTTCTTAGTTAGCTTCCTATCCTTTTTCCCTGTGAAATTCGTCTCGGTGGTTATTTTCCCATTCTGATTCTTATTTTCCTTGGGCATAGGCATTTCACATTGTTGAGGTTCTCTCCTAGGACTCAGGGGTAATAACTCTTCTATATCTGAGACAGATACTTCAATCTTTTGTAAGCCCTCTAATGCTCTTGCAACTTTGACATCTGGGCTTCTAGTGTCAAATAGCTTTGATTTGTTCTCCTATTCTTCAATCAACTACATGATCCTTCTGGTCATGAAATTTTTTAACTCTTGTCTCTACTATTCTAAAACCTCTTCTTCTTCCTTCTTTCTGGCTTGATCTCTTTCAATCCAAGGTTTTTCAAGTAACATAGTAAATGGGGCACTGTCCTCAATAAATTTAATAATCTCAAAGTCTTCCTTTGTCGAAGTTCCATTGACTGTCATAGGTCTCTTAGCGAGATTTCCACATAACATCATTAGTTTTCTTCTGAATAGTCCTATTCCTCCTAATGAAGGGATCATAGCAGGATTCCCTATAGCTTCCCAAGTTCTTTTTGGTATAATGTTTACTTGTGTCTCTTCACCAAGGAAAGAGTCAATGTTGAAGTCTCTTATTCTTGCTTCAATGCATTATTTTTATTTAAAGACCTCTGATAATATAATATGTCAGTGTTCATTCAAGGTGTCTTTCATTTGTAGTAATACCTTCTCTGATTCCTTATGGGGTTCTACTATTTATTGATTTGCCTTAAGTTTTTCTTCATTCAAATTCATTCTTTCAATATTAGCAATCATTTTGGGGCAATCCAACACTTCATGGTCCAAATCTTTGCAACATAGGCAACTAGATCTTCCACCAGGGCATTCCTTAGCTAGATGGCTTGGTTTTCTACAAATGTAACAGAGGATTAACCCTCTCCTTATTTTATATGATCCACAGCCTCTTCTATACTGCACACTAGGTGTTAAGAACCAAATACCAATATAGCATAGAAAAACCTTAGAAAAAGTACTCAACGACTTGAAAAAGAGATAATTTCAGATAATAAGCCTCTTCGAGGGGGAAACCTCATTTTACCCCACTTAAATGTTCAAGTACAAGACGATTCAAAATGAAAATGTCTCCTTGGTATATATAGGAGACTAGGAGGTATAATTACAACTAATGGCCTAAATCCGACATAAATAAAATAACATTACTAATATAATATGCCCCAATTAAGGGGTAATGAGACAATATTAGGGCTTAACATGCCCCTCCCCTTGAGGCAAGTTTTGTCCACAACGCTTGAGTAACTCTGGATGCTTCTGTATAAAAGACTCATATTCCCAAGTGGAATCTTCAGCCGATAGTTTCCTCCATTTAATGAGATACTCTGAAATGGATCTATTCCTCAGCTGGTGAATTCTTGTGTCAGTGATGGCTTCAGGCTCCAATATGATTTTTCCATCCTCATGAAGTTCTAGAAATATAGTTTGAACTAGGATCTTGTCACCTATAACCTTCTTTTAGCATGAAACATGGAAAACTAGGTGTACTCGTGAAGATGCAGGCAACTCCAATTTGTATGCCATAGTACCAATCTTTTGCAGCACCTGATAAGGGCCATAGTAATTTGGTGATAATTTATTATCCTTCTTGGCTTGCTTGAGGGACATCTGTTTGTATGGTTGTAGTGTTAAAAAAACCCAATCCTCTACTTCAAAACTTCTTTCACTACGATGTTGATCTTCTTGTTGTTTCATGTGATTCTGTGCCATGGTCAGGGTGTCCTTTAAGATTTGGAGAACTTGTTGTTGATTCTCGATGTGATCTTCCACTGCTTGAACCTTAGATTTTTCTCTTAGAGAAGAAGTGATGGAAGGAAGGTGGTATCCATAAAGTGCCATAAATGGTGTCATTTTTGTTACACTATGAAAGGAAGTGTTATACCACCATTCTACCAAGGGTAACCATTTGAACCATTGTGCTCGTTTACTAGAGACAAAGCAACGAAGGTAGCCTTCTAGACATTTGTTCACTATCTCAGTTTGTCCATCATATTGAGGATGATAGGATGAGCTATGAGCCAATTGAGTACCCAAAGAAGAAAATAATTCTGTCCAAAAATGTCCAGTGAAGATGGGATCTCTGTCACTTACAATAATCTTTGGGCTGCCATGTAGCTTTTGAATTGTCTCCATGAATGCGGTGGCAACTATACTAGCTTTGAAGGGATGAGAGAGTGCA
>ML809033.1:313431-324348 GCA_009831015.1 Picea engelmannii
GGCACATTATGGAGATCAAAGAATTGCTCCATCTGAAGTATCCATGTGATTGGGTCCTTGCCATCAAACTTCCTCATATCGATCTTAGGAACATGGTTGGTATTCAAACCAAAGTTGGAGTTTCTCCATTCTTGATTCACCTTTCTTGTGTCCTCATCATGATTTCATGGGATGCATTTTCACTTTCAGGTGTCTTCTTTTTTAGGAAAATTTTCAATACTTCCATGATCTCCCCTTTTAAACCCTCCATCATCTCTTGTAGTTCATCTTTTGTTACTATCTTCTTTTGTAAATCATTTATGTCCCTATGAATTTCTTCACCTTCATCAAGAGTCCAAGTAGGATTGTTTGGAGGCTTATTTGGTGTAGAATTTCCCTTTTTGGGTGGCATGTTGGCCAAGTATCCCTTTTGAACTTTGATTTTGAGGTGGTTTTGCTAGACAATCTTTCTTCTATTGTATCTCCCAAGTTTCGGCCCTTCTGGGTATGAAAAAATATTTTTTATAGTTCTCTGATATTTCTTCTCTACAATTCCACAGGTTTGATCAAAATTGGATGTGCCAAGTGGAATATATGGTAATATCCCCACAACTTGTCGATTGTTGGCCTTTTTAGAAGATCTCACTTGTATAGCTTGCCCCACACAAAATAATTGATATAAAATTATGAAACTCATACCAGAAATACTACAGACTGTCCACAATCCAATGAAACCAGTCCCACTCAATTTGGATACTCTAGGAAGAAGTTATGATTGTTTTACCTAGAACACCTTCCTCAGACTAGTCAATAGGACTAGTTAGATACCCTATCATACATAGGGTGTATCTACAAATTTAAGATGACCCAGAAGCTAAAATTTTTACCACAGATACCTTACTAATTTCTGTGAATAGCCTCCAGATTTTAGGGTCTGAAACGTTACATAAAAGAATTTATAGCAAAAATTATGCAATGACTCAATTTAGGATGATTCCATAACCCTATCTTGTACAGGCTGTATCTCTGAAAGTATAAGTCCTCAGGAGCTGAAATTTGAACCCAAAGTACCTTGATCCGTCTGACAAATATCCTCAAAGTTGTTCTTTCTGAAACATTGTAGAAAAAATTTTATAGAAAAAATTCCAAGGTGTCTCAGATGTAGCAGCGAAACCCCAAGACCTTGAGCTCTGATATCATATGTTAAGAACCAAATATCAATATAGCATAGAAAAACCTCAGAAAAAGTAATCGATGCCTTGAAAAAGAGATAATTTCAGATAATAAGCCTCTTCAAGGGGGAAACCTCCTTTTACCCCACTTAAATGTTCAAGTACAAGATGATTCAAAATGAAAATGTCTCCTTGGTATATATAGGAGACTCGGAGGTATAAATACAACTAATGGCCTAAATCCGACATAAATAAAACAACATTACTAATATAATATGCCCTAATTAAGGGGTAATGAGCCAATATTAGGGCTTAACACTAGGATCATGGTAGCTAGTCTGCAAAAAAAAATCTAGGATCCTGCATCCATTTGTTAGTCCAAGCATTCTTTCTATGCATAGGTATAATATATCTATCATTGTGCTTATCAGATCTATTCATATTAAAATTTCTTTCATCGATTAATGCCCTAGATTTTAAGCTAGGACAGTATCTATCAAACATACCTAGATCCATGCTCTAGAAACAAACATTTCCACTTATCTTACTTCTACAGAGCATAAATCTTCCAGATCTAAATTTTTTTAATTATTCTTACCCTTATTAGAGCACAGAGCTTACAAATCTTACCTCTTTTCTGTAGATTTGACCTTCTTTTCTTTAGAAATTTCCACTTTTACTTTTCTTAGAGCACTAAGCATTCATATCTTTCTTCTTTTCTTCAGATCTGACCTTCTTTATTTAGCATATAGATTTGTAGATCAAGTGGAATACTGCGCACTAGGGCATAGATCCACACACAGAGCTTCCATAGTTTCGGACGAATCTTTGCACAAATCTTCTTCTTCCTCAGTGCCCAACAATCACAGTTTCAGGTCTCGGCAATGGAACCATTTGTTGGCATAGGGGTAGACCCAAGGTTCAATGCTACAACAACGCACCAAAAAAACCCTCACTACCGGCCCTTTTGGCAACACCTACGAAGTAGATGAATTCTCACCCGAGGTAGAGGAAGGGGTGGTTCCAGGACTCAAGTGTCTACAACCTAATATGGGACACAAATATGTGATTATATCACTTATAGGGCACTTAACATCGATCATTCATCAATATTCAACCATTATTATACTTTGCAAATAGCACAAAGCATCACAACATTCATTTAGATCTAAGGGATTTCAGTGCTTAAAAATAATAAAACAAATCAGATCCGATAGATCAGCACTAAGCACCTTCATACATATCAGATCTACATTCACATACCTCTAAGAAGCACAGATCATAAATAGATCTATCTAAATATATCAAATCACTTATCAAAAGAAGAAATACGCACATTGAGTCAAAGAACAAAGCATAACACACAGATTTACGTGGTTCACACCCACCCTAGGGCTACACCCACCAACTCTTCTTCTCTATTATCATTGGCCAAGCGGTTACAAGCACAGAGCCACCAAACCCTATGGCACATAGGACAGAATTTCTGCGCAACTCGCTAGATCCTTCTTCCTTGCATTACAACACAAATCCTTCTAGGTCTCCACACAAGGACTTGCACTAAGCTCTGCAAGCCTATAGAATGTATAACACCTTGATCACACAGATCTCACTTGGCACATAACCTATATCACATAGATATAATACAATGCTCTACTAGATGCCTAGATGTCTATTTATACATACAAAAGTGGGTCTAAGAATGAGTAAACCCACGGGCCGACATCCTTTTCCCATTACAGATTCCCAAAACCCAAAAAGGGACCCAAAAGTGGGCCAAGATCTCGTGATCTCTGCTTCGTCTAGTGCTCCATCTTCAATAGGCTGTCGAAGTCCCAAAAATGGTCAAATATGACCAAGTGTTCCCAAAACTTGGTCAAGGGCCAACAGTACCTACGGAAGACGAGAATCAAGACCATGGAACTCATTATTTTGATTCGGGTTGTGATGGAGTATTTACGATTTGTATTGACACATAGATCCACTTTCTATGTCTCGTGGCTATGTCTGAATCTGAGTTTTTCTATGAGCATAGATCCACAGTGTATTCCTGGTGGCTACGTAGAATATTGGTGACATGGATCCATAGTGTATGATTGGTGGCCATGATTGACATTTATGATTTAAATCACTTGTAGTCTGAGAATGGGAATGCCTACCTCATAGATGGTATAATATTGCGCAGATGCTTGGGTGTTTGCAGGTTTTCGATTGGTGCACTCGTTTCCGACACACACACATATTCTACAAATTATTTCGGCTAACATGAGTTTCAACCTTATACTTTGGGGGGCATTCAGTTACACATTATTTTATTCACCCTAGTGATGTTTCTACAACATGTGTTCAGGCTTCCAAATGAACCTTTCTTCATGAGAAAAGTGACTATCTCCCTCTTCTACAAAACTTGTTTTTAGAATGCTGCTACAAGCCAACCATAAGGTATAGTGAGGAAATTCCTGATCCCTATAGGCTGTCATGAAACTGGCTTGTGAAGTTTCCGCAGGCTGCACTATAGCCAGCGTGCGGTGACATTGGAAGACTGAGAAAAGGTTGAATTTCACGAAAGTTATAGAAGGGATCTTCTAGCATATGAGGTGGAATCTATATGGTTGGGATCCTACTCACTTCTCTGATTTGGTTGGATCATCCTAATCTCTTTAACCATCTCTCTTTATCCTATATAATGATGTATTTCTCATGGAAAAGGTTAAGAAAGTAAGCAAGAGAAAACAAGGAATTAATGAAGGAATAGGATGAGAATTGTGTGAGGTATTCTATCTCTATTGATGTTTGAGGTATTCATCTTTCCATGAAGTTATTGTGGATCCTATTCATGCAACTTTGGAGCAAGTGTGTGTGTTGGAGCAAAGGGCCACCAAAAGGGAACCTTACAACTTCAAGGTTGTTTAGTTGTATCGTCCACTTTTACTTAATATAATACAGTGGCATGTTTCTTTCCCATAAAATCATTCTCATTTTATTACATGATTCCTTGATCACATTTGTAAGTTTTTATTGAATATACTATTGTTTCTTTCACTTTGGTTGGTTTGTGTTTCATTGCAAATCCAATATCACAAGAGCACCGGAGCGGAGCAAAGACACCAAAGACATAACAAAGCAATATTCAAAGGTATGCCACTCATCTCCTATTTCATAGTAAATTCAATGATTAAATCTTAGGTAAAGTATCATGCCCTGTCTTGTTTTGTTCTAGATTCAAGCGGATCTAGGGAGATCACTTTATGTCGGCATTCACTGATTTATCCAATAACACAAGCGATGCCCTCATTTATATATTTGATATTTTCTATGTAAGCTAGGTTGGTTGGCAAATTTAGTATAGACCATAGCTATTGTATGTAATTTGAGTTTGACCAAAGCTTAATGAAAAAGTCTTGCAACTTTGATGAAAAGATTCTATTTGTAGCAGTTGGATGTATTGTTTTCTCTTTCTTGTGTATGTGCCTCCTGTTATATTTTTCCATATCTTTTTTCTGTCTATTTCAGAATGAATTTTTGAACCTGTGGATTCATTGCACATCGTCCCTTGTTTGTGCCACTTAGACAAAATGTTTTCTTCTAAAAGTTAACTCTGAATTCGCCTGTAGTGGTTCTCCAAGTTACTTCCTTTATTTTCTCCCCGCCACATTACGATTTTACACTAAATAATGTTGCTCGCTTAGCCTTATCCTCTCAAGTTCAGTCACTGAGTCATTTTTTTCTGTCATTTTCCTGAATCGAATCCATAGCCCAAGTCTTACTTTCTTGCGTCAATATAACTAGAACCCATTATATCAAAGGTGTTAAATATATCCATTTTTTAAGAGCCATATCCCATGCGAAGATCGCGCCTCTCTCGAGAGACCTCTCTAGATCCTAAAGGCTAGTTTCAAGTCTCAAACTTGTTTGAAAAGGTTACCTTCATCGTCTGTTTATCAACCAAATAGATTTACAGAGTGCTAACACATTGCATATGACATGAAAAGACAATCACTTGTAAAGAGAACGAAAAAGGAAAATAAAAATTACAATAGACACTGATGTGTTAATAACATTGGAGAAAACCTTGTTTGATGAAAAAAGGGCTCAAGTTAGTGAATTTTTGGGAGTAGAGATGGCTATCTCACATGCCACCATAGATAAATACAAAGTGTAAGAAAGAGAAGATGATGACATGAGGAGAGATCTAGAATCTCTTAGGCATTAGGTAGAATACTATAAGGATACTACTCAAGTTGTGTTAATATTAAAAGAAGACTTCTTAGAACAACACAACAAGTATAAGTTGGTTAGGGATGCATTTGTGAAAAAAATTGTAGATTACTAGGAGGAAACATTATTGTGTGGCATGGAATATAAAAATATGATAAAATGGAGAGAAATGGTAGCGAGGGAAGTATATCAAATAAAATATATCAAGGAGATTCAAAAGTCCAGAGGAGGTGATGATCACCATATCAGGATTTTGATAGATGACAACATCACAAGAATGCATGGAGTTGTAGAATATCGGGTGCACTTATATATTGATCCTAAAATAAGAATGAAAGAATGGTGGACAGAGTTCCTCAGATCATGGGAAAATATCAATGAGGCCATGATGGACCTTTAGCTACTTAATTTCGTATTACCAGACAACTTTCAGGATTTTGGAGGAAATAATGTCCCATTTCTTGTGGAATAATCGAAAATATGAAGAAAGTACCAAGGTGATCACTACCATGGAGAAAATCCAAATAAGATATTGTATGGGTGTCAAATTCAAAGTGACTGATAGGTTAGAGCGTCTAATTCCAAAGATTGACAAGTACATGCAACTTTTTAGAGATACGAGGGAAATACTTAGTTCATCGATGGATCAACACCAATTCACATACATGAACATGTGCAAGGACCTATTTTCTCAATGTGTGGAGTTTGATGGTGAACATGAAATTGATCAGTCACCCAATGCACTAGAATCTTATTAGCATTATGACTTGTTTTATTTTTATCATTTTTTGCTTGAAATAGCATTTACTATGTTTAGTAAGTAAGTTTTAATAAATTTTTATTTAATTGACAAAGAATTATTTTTAAGCTTAATTCAGAGGGTCGAACGAGTCAAGGTGATGTTTACCAAATCTATGTGTGTTTATTTATGGTGGATTATTATGCACTTGATTGAATCATTCAAGCATCTAGTAAGAATTTCAAAACTGTTAAAGTTATCTTGTGCATTTGAATAATTTATGGATACTTTTGGTAAATGATTAAATTTCCTTTATTAGTTAATCTTCTTTTTTGTTACTTGGAATAGTTTAGATTTTTTTCTTATTGTTTTGATTCATACATTACTCTTTTATGTTGACAAAGCATAGGGTGTTCCACGAGGCCTCATTGGTTGTCTAGCCTTGTCACTGAGTCTCTGCCTATTTTTCAGTTGCATCCCATGAGGATTTTGTGATCTAACATGTAGATTTATTTGGTATGGGTGGCTAGATATTGCAGGAGGTGCCTAAGGAGCATATCAACATTGCACGTAGAGGGCAATATGGTCCATACGAGGACACATAATTTCCTGAGGTTTTGGCATCATTACTAGGTTTCTTGATTTTGTGTTAGCGGATGTTGTAGCTTCCTAGCAACCATTAGATATGTGTTCTTAGGAGGGATTTAACAACTATTTTTATAGCCAATAAATATCTTTGTATTGTTTTGATTTGGGTTTTCAAGCCATAATAAGATTCCATAGGTATCTTCTCGATTCTTTGAGTAACTGGTGTATGTAATATTTTTGTCAATATTCATAACTTTGATGCATATGAAAATTATTTGTAAGAAGTTTCCAACTACCCTAATATAAAGTGTTTGAAAAAAAATTACAAAGAGAAAAACAAAATTGGGAAGAAACCATTATATTCAAGCCTATCCTAGTTGGGGCCATTACAGTGGTATCAGAGCTGGTGATTTTTCCAGCCTGTGATTACATTAACTCCTAGGAGAAAAGGGCATGGAGGACAACCCTTTAGAGATTCACTAAAAAGAGATCAAATAGAGTAAGATCCAGAAGGAGGCACAAGGAACCATGGTAAGGAAAAAACCTTACAATTGTTGGGGTCCATAACCAAGGGATAGAAACAAATGGCCATCGAGTAGTGATAATTTATGCAGTTCCTAACATAGTTCCTTACCAGCATCCAAGCAAATCAAAACCATGGGGGATCCAATGGGAACCAATTAGAGGGAAGCCAAAGAGGAGGTGGTACTTATGCATATGGTAGCAATAACCATACCCAAACTCAGGGTAGGTGTTTAAAGATCCGTAGGCCCCTATTACCACAATTTGTGATAGGGTATCCTGCATGAGAATAAGAGCAACCAAATTAAGGGCTTGATATTAATTCCTCATATAGGGAGTATGAGACACTAGATGAAGATATCCAAGAAAAATTTTCCTATGAGAAATTATATAGCCTCAAACAAAGGAACAAACACAGGGAATGGAAGAGAGAAACGCAAATCCAACATAACTTTGACCTCATGCACAAGGTGGGGAGGTTGACTAACCCATGTTTTGATGATTCTACCAAGAGCTCAACTAGAGAATGGGTATAGAAGTTGGACACTTACCTCCAAATTAATCCCATGATCGAGGAAAAAATAATTAAGTATGCCACCATTCACTTGGAAGGAGAATATCACAAGTGGTGGTATCATGGGATGGTAACACTAGGGAACACCAACATCACATCATGCATGGAATTTACTCAAGGATTGATGGACAGGTTCAAGACGAAGGATCTTGAAATACACTTCATGGAGTTTTGAGGCAGACGTGTACACTAGATGCATACATCACAAATTTTCATAGGATGGTAATCATGGTGACAAATATTTCTCAACAACAATTGGTGATGTTTTTCAGAGAGGGTCTAGATAATCCCCTAAGAATATGGGTGAAGGAATTTGTACTCCAAGATTCCACCATGAAGACTCAGGATATGGAAGAAACAACAACCAATAAGGCACCAATGAAACCCTTTATCCCACAAAAGGATAAGGTGAAAAAACCTCCCCATAAGACATGGATGGGAAAGGACATGATGGATGAGGAGACTCAAAGAGAACTAAGTAGGAAGAATATTTTCTATATCTAAAAAAAACTTGGGAGTCATGCCACCAATGCATGGGAAACAATAAGGTTCGTTATATTGAGGTACTCTCCAACGAAGAAGATAATAGTGAGGAAGAGACCCACCACACAGAGGATGATAGACATAACCGTGAAGAAACACCACACATTGAGAGTATAGAGAAGGTGTCATTGTAGGAAGGGGTCAATAAAGTAACAATTTCTACACTTTCAGGATTCCCCAGGTATTATACTTTTAGTATCAGAGGCATTTTGTAGGGTCAGAGAGTTACCTCTCTGATTGATGGTGGGGCCACCCACAATTTCATTAATGCAACACTAGTGTCTAGAAGACACATTCCCACATAGGAATTTGAGAGATTCAATGTGGTGGTAGAATATGGGTAAAACATGACTTGTACTCGAAGGATATGAGGGTTAGATGTGACATTGGGAAACTACATGTTGACCAATGAATTTTATGTAGTGGATTTAGAAAATACCAATGTAGTTTTGGGAGTACAGTGGTTATATTCGGTTGGAGATTTCAAAAATTAATTATCAAATAATGAGGATGGAGTTCATTGACACAGGCAGTCAGCAAGTGATTCTGAGAGGAATGTCATTAGAAGCACCTAGGGTCGTTTCTAACAAATGGATGGAGGCCATATTTAGACATGGGGATGTGGCATGTGTAGTAGAATATTTTATCACCATACATAAGCCATCCCATGATCGATAGTACTATTATGAGGACATACAAAAGATGATTGGGAAACATGATAAAATTTTCAGGATACTACCAGTAGGGAGACCACTAGATAGAGGGTTTGAGCATGTCATCGAGT
Organism: Picea engelmannii; assembly: GCA_009831015.1. NCBI lineage: Eukaryota > Viridiplantae > Streptophyta > Pinopsida > Pinales > Pinaceae > Picea > Picea engelmannii. The sequence goes on from ML809033.1 coordinate 322,551, forward strand.
TATAAGAAGGAGAAAAACCAGTGATCACTACACCATACAAGAATTTGAAGAAGATTAAGGATGAAATAGAGAAGCCCATATAGAAGTTTCTCAAGATGGGCCACATCAGGCCTATCTCTAGTCCCTTCACCTCTTTAGTGGTACTAGTAAAGAAGAAGGATGGAACAATGAGGATGTGCATCAACTACAGGGCACTAGACAAGAGGACCATCAAGAATCGATACCCAATACCTAGGATTAATCTTCGATTGGGGTACTTTTAGATATGGGTTTTAGAGGAGGAAATCCATAAGATAGCATCCAGATGTCACTATGGACACTAAGAGTTTCTAGTCATGCCCTTCGGGTTGACTAACACACCTACTACTTTCTAGTCATGTATGAACCATATCTTCAACAAGTAGTTGAGGAGGTTCTTGCTAGTGTTATTTGATGATCTACTGATCTACAAAAATACTTGGGAGGAACATATAGGGCATGTGGATAAGATTCTCAACATTACGGAGGAGCAGTCATTAATTTCCAAGGAGGAAAAGTATGAGTTCAGACTAACAAAGATCCTCTATTTGGGACACATGATTGGTGTGGAGAAAGTAAAGGTGCATCATGAGAAGATCCAGGATATCTTATATTGGCCCACCACTAGATATATCACATAGTTGTGAGGATTATTTGGGATATGAAGCTATTACATATGCTTTGTGAAATGATTTTCACAATTAGTTGTGCCCTTGAAAGACCTAACCAAGAAAGGGGATTTCTAGTGGTCAGAGGATGCACATGTATCCTTTGACAAAATGAAGAAGGTTATGATAACTTTCCTAGTATTATCACTCCCATATTTCACTCTTCCTTTTGTCCTGGAGTGTGACACATTTGGTGAAGTGATATGAGTGGTGTTGCTGTAGAACCAACACCTGATAGATTTTGAGAGCATAAATATAAGAGATCCAAAGAAGCTCTATATGACTATGATAAGGATATGTTAGCCATTATGCCTGAACTAGCCAAATTTAGACAGTACCTGGTGGGAGGATACTTTGTGGTTAGGAATGACAACAACTTGAGATATTTCTTGGACCAATGAGACCTAAATGAAAGGCATCATAAATGGGTGAGTAAGGTGAAGGCATATGATTTTGACATTGAGTATGTAAAAGTAAATAAGAACATAGTTTCCAACACCCTATCCAGGAGACTTGCATTTTTCTCCATGACAGAGATCTCAACGGAATGGAAGTCCATTCTCTTGGTGGAGTACTCCGAGAACACATTTTCTTGTGAGATGATGGAGGGTATTATTCGTGATGACGGGTATAGGATAGTGGATGACATCATATACTACAAAGACATGATCTATCGTTTCCTTGAGTCCACACTCAAGGATAAGATTATGAGAAAATTACATGACGCACCACTGGCATGGCATCCGAGGTATCAAAAGACCCACAGGAAGGTGAGAGAGAGATTTTTATGGAAAGGCCTCAAGTAAGATGTGCTTTGATATGTGAGAGAATGCATGACTTGTCAATTGAGCAAGTCAGAGCCTACACATCTCGTAAGACTGCTTCAACCATTGTCGATTCCAGAGAATAAGTGGGATAACATTTCCATGGATTTCATTATGAGTTTTTCAAATATACATGGCAGGGACTATATCTATGTGGTAGTGTACATGCTAACCAAATATGTGCACTTATTTTCCATTCCTTCATAATACATTGCATCTCAGGTAGCAGACATATTCTTCGAGAGGTGTTAAGATTACATGGTATTCTGAGGAATAGAGTCAGTGACC
>ML809033.1:355171-374843 GCA_009831015.1 Picea engelmannii
TTCATATGTTTTTTAAAACATCGAGCGACCTACTACGAGAGAGGAGTGTAATTCAGATAACATGTTGGATTTTAAACATTGAGCCTTGGATCGAAAAAATATTCCCTCTATAGAAGAGCTCATCATATTTACAAGTGTATCATTGATGCAGAAGCATCCGCACCTCATCAAGCGAGCCAGCGCGAGGAGAAAGAACATATAGCTGGACAGCGCCAGCTCTTACAATTTTGAAACACCTTAATGTGAAGAGCCAAACATTAATACGTTGATGGGATAAAGCGCACTAGTGTATTGTAACGGACCGTGAGCGGATAAGCTCTCGTCCTTAGGTAGCTGAGGCATTTACTTGGTTTTAATGCTGGTAGATAGGAGTTAACTGTAGATTAGACAGCTTTATTTTTAGAGAGGGAAAACGGAGTATAGACACCCTCCCTTGTATCATTGTAGGAGAGGCATTAGATTATTCAGCATTAGCATAGAGAGAGCAAAAGAGAACAGAGCAGAGAATCCGTGAAGAAACCCCATGTACAGATTGAATTAATAGAAGAAAGCTCTTGATTCAATTACATGGCTGTGTTTGAGTTCTTTGTGTTGTTGATGTTATTTTGTTGCATACTTGCTTCTTTATATGCTTATCTTTTATATGCTACTTATGTGATTGCATATCAGGTTCAAAACCTGAGAGAATGAGTGAATGAGTCCAATTGTTTCTCTGTTTGAGCCAGGAGATTCCTGCGTAGAGTGCAGTGGAATTCCTCCGCATAGAGTGCGTTGAGGAGGCTCTACAGTTAAACTCTTGTTCTCGTTTTGCTCAGAGTGAATTGGGTTGTTTGAGTCGTGCAGGTGAGTGCAGGTCGAACTGGAGTCCCAGTAGCAAGTCTAAGAAAAGAAAGGTTGGGGTTGTTGCGATTGTGGACGCACAGGACCTGGAAGACTTGAAGCGCAGTTGGAAGCAGTTGAAAGTCGAGCACCGAAAGTGCGTGAAAGTTCTCTGAAGGAGTCAGAGTAACAAAGCTCAGGAGGGATATCACCTTTGGTTCAGTTGCACAGGACAAAGGTGGTGAAGCGGAAAAAAAACTCTTCAAGAGGAAGAGAACCGACGACTTGAAGCTGTCGAATAGATCTTCGAGACTCACAGGTGCACGGAGGAGTCTGTTGGTCGTTTCATATCGGCATATCGGGGTTGGCAAGTGCGAAGGTTGCATGCACAAAGAAATCGTGAGTTGCGATCCCCCGATTTAATCGGAGCCGTCAATCGTTGGAGGGACAGGTGGCACGAGATCCCGAGGAGTCGGGACTCGGCACTTCGGCGTTTTCGAAGTCGATGGGAGCACGGTGAGATAGCGAAGTCTCGAGTTGCGATGGGTCCCACAGAGATTGTGTGGAGAACAACACGTGGCATCGCGCATCAGCACTCGGAGATTGAGTGAGTAAGTCTTCGACTTCGCGAGTGGCGATATCCCGAGGTTGACCGTTGACCATCGGGGATCGGAGTTTCGGCGTTTGATTGCACGAAGGCAGGGTTGCAAGCTTCGCGATATCGCGAGATCCGATCTCCCGATACGCGAAAGGGAGATCATCAAGAAGTATCCTGTGGGTGGCGAAACCTCCCGAGAGGAGTAAGAAGGGCGTTAACCCTTCCGGCCTATTGAAGCGAAGAAGGTCCTGGTGGAGCGACCAGCTGCTGAAGAGAGCGGGGGTTGCGTCAGAGTGGTATCAGAGCAGGTTTGGAGTTCTCTTTGTTCGGGTAGCAGAGAGAAGTAGAAGACATAATGCCACCAAGAAGGGAGAGGCAGTCTCCTGATCGAGAGGACAGGGATGCCTGAAGAAGGGGTAGACCAGTAGGAAATCCAGCAGGGAATCCAGAGATGGAGCGTCAAATACGGGATCTCCGAGCCAAACTCGAAGATATGGAAACCACCCAGAGGCGTGGAGCTGGTACGGCAGAGTTCAGTGATCCTGAGGTTGAAGAGGAAGATGGACATGACCAAGAAGAGGTCACAGCAGAAGATGCCTCGACAGAGAGGTTGATCAAAGCCATTTTGAGGATGAGCTCGAAGACGAAGATGGACATTCCCGTCTATGAGGGAAATCTAAACACGAAGGAGTTGTTGGATTGGATCCAAGCACTCGACACCTACTTCGACTATGAGGACATCGAAGAGGACAAGAAGTTAAGGCATGTCGTCACGAAGTTGAAGGGACATGCAGCCTTATGGTGGGACGAGCTGCAGGCAGACAGGCGTTCCAAGGGCAAACAGAAGATCAAAAGCTGGGATCGGATGATCTCCAAGATGAAGGCGAAGTTCATTCCGAGGGATTACCAGATCACTCTGTTCAGGTGCATGCAGAACCTAAGGCAGAAGCTGATGACAGTGAAGGAATACACCGAAGAATTCTACAGGCTCAACATTAGAGCTGGTCATCGGGAGAGTGATGACGAGAAGGTAGCCAGATACCTGAATGGTCTCAGGTATGACATTCAGGATGAGTTGAGTATGGTTACCATCCGCACTATTGAGGATGCGTACCAGATGGCTCTGAAAGCCAAAGAAAAGCTGAGCCGCAAGCAGGGACAGCGAGGGCAAGGCAGAAGTCAGCCACGAGGCAAAGTTGTTGTCCAAGAGAGAACATAGAAGCCCAAGGAGGATTGGAAGAGACCTCAGGGAAAAGCTGAAAGAGGTGGAACCTCACAGCAGCGACAACAAAATTTTGAGCCGAGGAGGCAGCAAACGGATCAGCGAGGAGGATACGCTGATGCCAATACATTTCCTCGTACCCGAGGTAGAGGCAGAGGACAAGGAGGAGTTATCGCATGTTTCACGTGTGGTAAAGACGAACATAAAGCCGTTGACTGTCCAGACAGGAAAATGGACGGAGGAAAAGCTCACATCGCTGAGGCGCAGAGGCGTGACATGGAAGATGAGGACACTGGAAATGGAGAGTCACTGACAGTGCACAAGGATCTCTTGAAGCCTGAGAAGGAGGTGGACAACTCAGCACAAAGATGCAGACTGTTCCAGACGACTTGCAAGACCAAGGGCTGGAAATGCAAGGTCATAGTGGACAGTGGAAGCACTGATAATCTCGTTTCAACCGAGATGGTGGAGAATTTGGAGCTGAAAACGCACAAGCACCCGAGTCCATACAAGGTGACATGGTTACAGAAAGGACACCAGGTATGTGTTACAAAACAATGCTTGGTCAATTTTAAAATGGGTGAATATAAGGATGAGATCCTGTGTGATGTCCTTCCCATGGATGTCTGTCATGTTTTATTGGGAAGACCATGGCAGTATGATTGACATGTTGTTCATGATGGGAGGATGAACACATACACCTTAGAGAAGGATGGGAAAACCCATACGTTGCTTCCAATCAAGGATAAGGTGGTCAAGCTGGAAGTAAACAGTACTATACTTCTCATGAGTGGGAAAGAGCTTCTCACAGAGTTGGAAAAGATGAAGATCCACAATTCTTTGTTGTCAGGAAGCCGAGGATTGTCCTGACAAGCACAAGAGTGGATGAATTGCCAGAGGAGATTCAACAACTGCTGGGAGAGTTTGCTGATATCATCGTGGATGAACTGTCGTGTTCATTTCCACCGATGAGGAGTGTGAGTCATCATATTGACCTCATACCCGGAGCAAGCTTACCGAATAAGGCCGCATACAGGTTGACACCTCAGGAGAACGAGGAAGTCAAAAGACAGGTACAAGATCTGCAGGATAAAGGACTGGTGAGGGAGAGTATGAGTCCGTGTGTCGTTCCAATGGTACTAAGTCCGAAGAAGGGTGGAGGCTGGAGAATGTGTACAGACTCCAGGGCGATAAATAAGATTACCATCAGGTACAGGTTTCCACTGCCAAGAATGGACGACTTGATGGATTGCCTGAGTGGGGCAAATTACTTTTCCAAGATAGATCTCAAGAGCGGATATCATCAGATCCGGATGAGAGAGGGAGATGAGTGGAAGACAGCATTCAAGACAAACGAGGGTTTGTACGAATGGCTGGTCATGCCGTTTGGGTTAACAAACGCACCAAGCACTTTCATGAGGCTGATGAATGAAGTCCTGCGGGAATTCATTGGCAAATTTGTGGTCGTGTACTTGGACGACATATTAATTTTCAGCAAAACAAAGTCTGAACACTTGAGACATTTGGCCACGGTGATGAGAAGGCTACAGCAGGAGAAGTTGTTGATCAACTTAAAGAAGTGTTCCTTCATGCAGACAGAACTCATTTATTTGGGTTTTGTAATTTCGGCAAATGAGTTGAAGATGGATCCTGAGAAGGTTGAAGTGATCAGGAATTGGCCATCGTCGAGAAACGTTTTTGAGGTAAGGAGCTTTCATGGGTTGGCAAGCTTCTACAGAAAATTCATTCGGAATTTTAGTGGAATTAGTGCCACCATGATGGACACTGTGAAGAAGCGGCATAAAGTTTTTCAGTGGACAACTGACGCTGAGAGAAGCTTCAATCTGTTGAAGCGAAAAATAACAGAGCAGCTAGTGTTAGTGCTGCCTGATTTTCAGAAGACCTTCCAGGTGAAGTGCGATGCGAGTGGATATGCTATTGGAGGGGTTTTAAGTCAGGATGACAGACCTGTTGCATATTACAGCGAGAAGCTTGATGATGCAAAGCTGAAGTACTCCACATACGAAAAAGAATTCTATGCCATTATCTAGGCATTGAAAAAGTGGAGGCATTATTTGATACCCAAGGAGTTCGTATTGTACAGCGATAATCATGCACTGCAATTCGTGAGTCAGCAAGAGAAGTTGAATCAAAAGCATGCGAAATAGGTAGAGTACATGCAGAATTTCACATTCGTCATCAAACACATTTCGGGGACTGCGAACAAGGTGGATGACGCCTTGAGTAGAAAATGTTTGTTGCTGCAGGAATTCGGGGTCAAAACGCTGGGTTTTGAAAACCTGAAAGATATGTATGCAGGTGATGTTGATTTCGGGGAAGCTTATGAAGCAGTCGAGAACCTAGTTCTCAGAGATAGGAGTCCGTGGATAGATTTCTTGATCCAGGATGGATTTCTATTCAAAGGCAATCAATTGTGCATTCCAGATTGCTCTATGAGAGAGAATTTGGTGAAGGAGAAGCACAGTGGAGGATTAGCAGGTCATTTTGGGCACGACAAAACATTCGCCAAACTGAGCGAATCTTATTTCTGGCCAGGCATGCGTGCAGATGTGAAGAAGTTTGTTGACAGGTGCAGAATTTGTCAACACGCGAAGGGCCGGAAACAAAACACAGGGTTATATCAGCCGTTGCCTATACCAGAGAGACCATGGGAGGCAATTAGTATGGATTTTGTTTTGGGATTACCGAGAACGTAGAGAGGCGTGGATTCCATTTTTGTAGTGGTGGACAGATTCTCGAAGATGGCACATTTCATCCTGTGCCATAAGACGAGCGATGCAACCCACGTCGCCAATTTATTTTTCAAAGAGATTGTAAGATTGCATGGGTTACCGAGGAGCATAGTCTCAGATCGAGATACCAAGTTCATAGGCCATTTTTGGAGGATGCTATGGAAGAAGCTGGGGACTGACTTGGCATTCAGCTCTGCTTACCATCCGCAGACAGATGGGCAGACAGAAGTGGTCAACAGAATCTTGGGAGATCTGTTGAGAAGCCTAGTGGTGGAGCATCACACCAGTTGGGATCAGATCTACCACAAGCAGAGTTTGCGTACAACGATTCTGTGAATCGAAGTACAGGTAAGAGTCTGTTCCAAATTTTATATGGAACACAGCCGAGAGGAGTGTCTGAGCTCAGGGAGTCATAACAGGCTGAGAGTAGCAGCGCGAGAGCTGAGGAGTTCGTTGAGGCGATGCAAGAACTTCACACGTAGGTGAAGCAGGGATTGCAAAAATCCAATCAAGAGTATAAGCGCAGAGCCGATCAGAGGAAAAGACAACTTCAGTTTGAAGTTGGAGACATGGTTCTAGCGCACCTAAGGAAGGAAAGGTTCCCCAGGGGAACGTATAACAAGCTCAAGATGAAGAAAATTGGACCTTGCAGAGTCCTAAAGAAATTCGGGGAAAATGCCTATGAGCTTGAGTTGCCGGAAGGCATCGGGATATCTCTGATTTTCAACATTTCGGATTTATACCCCCACAGGGCTAAAGAAGCAGGCATTGGAACTAAGGAACCAGTGATTCAGTGGCAGAAACAATTACCAGTTGCACAGAAACCGCGGATGGAGCGCATACTGGATAAACGAGTTGGAAAGAAGACTAGGAGGAAGCAGTATTTTGAGTACCTGGTGAAATGGAAAGATCACCCAGTGGAGGATGCCAGCTGGGAGACAGAAGCAGTGATTTTGAAACATGGGCAGACTGTACAGGAGCTCATGGACAGGAGCCCATCAAATCTTTTGAGCCGAGGAGTATGATGCAGGAGCATCCGCACCTCGTCAACCGAGCCAGTGCGAGGAGAAAGAACATACAGCTGGACAGTGCCAGCTCTTAAAATTTTGAAACACCTTAATGTGAAGCACCAAACATTAATATGTTGATGGGATAAAGCACACTAGTGTATTGTAACGGACCGTGAGCGGATAAGCTCTCGTCCTTAGGTAGCTGAGGCATTTACTTGGTTTTAATGCTGGTAGATAGGAGTTAACTGTAGATTAGACAGCTTTATTTTTAGAGAGGGAAAACGGAGTATAGACACCCTCCCTTGTATCATTGTAGGAGAGGCATTAGATTATTCAGCATTGGCATAGAGAGAGCAAGAGAGAACAGAGCAGATAATCCGTGAAGAAACCCCATGTACAGATTGAATTAATAGAAGAAATCTCTTGATTCAATTCCATGGCTGTGTTTGAGTTCTTTGTGCTGTTGATGTTATTTTGTTGCATACTTTCTTCTTTATATGCTTATCTTTTATATGTTGCTTATGTGATTGCATATCAGGTTCGAAACCTGAGAGAATGAGTGAATGAGTCCAATTGTTTCTCTGTTTGAGCCAGGAGATTCCTGCGTAGAGTGCAGTGGAATTCCTCCGCATAGAGTGCGTTAAGGAGGCTCTACAGTTAAACTCTTGTTCTCATTTTGCTCAGAGTGAATTGGGTTGTTTGAGCCGTGCAGGTGAGTGCAGGTCGAACTGGAGTCCCAGTAGCAAGTCTAAGAAAAGAAAGGCCGGGGTTGTTGCGATTATGGACGCACAGGACCTGGAAGACTTGAAGCGCAGTTGGAAGCAGTTGAAAGTCGAGCACCGAAAGTGTGTGAAAGTTCTCTGAAGGATTCAGAGTAAAAAAGCTCAGGAGGGATATCACCTTTGGTTCAGTTGCACAGGACAAAGGTGGTGAAGTGGAAAAAAAACTCTTCAAGAGGAAGAGAACCGACGACTTGAAGCTGTCGAATAGATCTTCGAGACTCGCAGGTGCACGGAGGAGTCTGTTGGCCGTTTCATATCGGCATATCAGGGTTGGCGAGTGTGAAGGTTGCATGCACAAAGAAATCGCAAGTTGCGATCCCCCGATTTAATCGGAGCCGTCAATCATTGGAGGGACAGGTGGCACGAGATCCCGAGGAGTCGGGACTCGGCACTTCTGCGTTTTCGAAGTCGAAGGGAGCACGGTGAGATAGCGAAGTCCCGAGTTGCGATGGGTCCCACGGAGATTGTGTGGAGAACAACACGTGGCATCGTGCATCGGCACTCGGAGGTTGAGTGAGTAAGTCTTCGACTTCGCGAGTGGTGATATCCCGAGGTTGACCGTTGACCATCGGGGATCGGAGTTTCGGCGTTTGATTGCATGAAGGTAGGGTTGCAAGCTTCGCGATATCGCGAGATCCGATCTCCCGATACGCGAAGGGGAGATCACCGAGAAGTATCATGTGGGTGGAGAAACCTCCTGAGAGGAGTAAGAAGGGCATTAACCCTTCGGACCTATTGAAGCGAAGAAGGTCCTGGTGGAGCGACCGGCTGCTGAAGAGAGCGGGGGTTGCGTCAATCATGGATGTGAATTTGTGTTGGTATGTAGTCAGTGGATCATGTGCATTGTATTGGCATTAGCTACCATTCTTGAAATGTGTCCTTTACCCAGTTGAGCATTGGAAAAGATAAGGAAAATAAGGAACCATCATCTTCATACTTCTTAGATAGATCATCAACCGCCACATTCTCATTTCCTTTCTTGTAGATAATCTCATTATTGTAGCCTAACAATTTAGTAACACACTTTTTCTACTATGGGGATGACAACCTCTATTCCAAGAAATATTTCAAGACGTGATGATTTGTTTTAGTTTGGAAATGATGACCCTATCAAATAAGGATGGAATTTATTAATTACATGAAGAATATCCAATCATAGGTGGATTTTCCCAAGTTTCTATCACATAATTTCTTACTTGTGAAGGCCAATAGAAATCCCTCTCACATTAATACTGTCCCAATTCCATTGTGAGAGGCATAACATTCAAAGAGATAAGAATTATTGAAGTCACCCATGGCTAGTACTGGGGAAGTACAACTATCATATTTTAAAGACTAAAAAGCGTATTTCATTATCTCATTCCAACTTAAGGAATTAATTTTTAGTAATGTGGTGAGTGGAGTTGCAACTTTCCAATGGTTCTATACAAATTTCTTGTAGTAGCCTATAAGGAAAATAAATCTCTATAAACTTGTGAAAGTCTCGAGCCAAGGCCAATCTTTCATCACCCCAATTTTCTTAAGATCACACACACACACACACACACACACACACACACACCCCACTCACATTGTGTCCAAAATATTCCATTTATAAGACACCAAAAGAACATTTAGATTGTTTAAGGATCCAAAATCTTCTTTGGATCCTTTTTGGATCAATGCTCCATGTTATGAAACAAATTTAGCCATGCCCTATGTTTCCCTGACACATAGTTCCTCAAGTACCCCTCAATCCACTTGTTTACTATACCAGTCTCCTCATCTGTCTAGGGCTAATAGTTGGTACTAGGTGTCAATTTCATCTCGGTCAACTTGAACAACTCTTGCCAAAATGCATTGAGAAACCTACTATCTCGGTCACTGACTCTATTCCTCAGAATACCATGTAATCTTAACACCTCTCGAAGAATATGTCTGCTACCTGAGATGCAATGTATTATGAAGGAATGGAAAATAAGTGCACATATTTGGTTAGCATGTACACTACCACATAGATACAGTCCCTGCCATGTATCTTTGAAAAAAACATAATGAAATCCATGGAAATGTTATCCCACTTATTCTCTGGAATCGACAATGGTTGAAGAAGTCCTACGAGATGTGTAGGCTCTGACTTGCTCAATTGACAAGTCATGCATTCTCTCACATATCGAAGCACATATTACTTGAGGCCTTTCCATAAAAATATCTCTCTCACCTTCCTGTGGGTCTTTTGATACCTCAGATGCCATGCCAGTGGTGCGTCATGTACTTTTCTCATAATCTTATCCTTGAGTGTGGACTCAAGGAAACGATAGATCATGTCTTTGTAGTATATGATGTCATCCACTATCCTATACCCATCATCATGAATAATACCCTCCATCATCTCACAAGAAAATGTGTTCTTGGAGTACTCCACCAAGAGAATGGACTTCCATTCCGTTGAGATCTCTGTCATGGAGAAAAATGCAAGTCTCTTGGATAGGGTGTTGGAAACTATGTTCTTATTTACTTTTACATACTCAATGTCAAAATCATATGCCTTCACCTTACTCACCCATTTATGATGCCTTTCATTTAGGTCTCATTGGTCCAAGAAATATCTCAAGTTGTTGTCATTCCTAACCACAAAGTATCCTCCCACCAGGTACTGTCTAAATTTGGCTAGTTCAGGCATAATGGCTAACATATCCTTATCATAGTCATATAGAGCTTCTTTGGATCTCTTATATTTATGCTCTCAAAATCTATCAGGTGTTGGTTCTACAGCAACACCACTCATATCACTTCACCAAATGTGTCACACTCCAGGACAAAAGGAAGAGTGAAATATGGGAGTGATAATACTAGGAAAGTTATCATAACCTTCTTCATTTTGTCAAAGGATACATGTGCATCCTCTGACCACTAGAAATCCCCTTTCTTGGTTAGGTCTTTCAAGGGCACAACTAATTGTGAAAATCATTTCACAAAGCATATGTAATAGCTTCATATCCCAAATAATCCTCACAACTATGTGATATATCTAGTGGTGGGCCAATATAAGATATCCTGGATCTTCTCATGATGCACCTTTACTTTCTCCACACCAATCATGTGTCCCAAATAGAGGATCTTTGTTAGTCTGAACTCATACTTTTCCTCCTTGGAAATTAATGACTGCTCCTCCGTAATGTTGAGAATCTTATCCACATGCCCTATATGTTCCTCCCAAGTATTTTTGTAGATCAGTAGATCATCAAATAACACTAGCAAGAACCTCCTCAACTACTTGTTGAAGATATGGTTCATACATGACTAGAAAGTAGTAGGTGTGTTAGTCAACCCGAAGGGCATGACTAGAAACTCTTAGTGTCCATAGTGACATCTGGATGCTATCTTATGGATTTCCTCCTCTAAAACCCATATCTAAAAGTACCCCAATCGAAGATTAATCCTAGGTATTGGGTATCGATTCTTGATGGTCCTCTTGTCTAGTGCCCTGTAGTTGATGCACATCCTCATTGTTCCATCCTTCTTCTTTACTAGTACCACTAAAGAGGTGAAGGGACTAGAGATAGGCCTGATGTGGCCCATCTTGAGAAACTTCTATATGGGCTTCTCTATTTCATCCTTAATCTTCTTCAAATTCTTGTATGGTGTAGTGATCACTGGTTTTTCTCCTTCTTATAACTCGATGACATGCTCAAACCCTCTATCTAGTGGTCTCCCTACTGGTAGTATCCTGAAAATTTTATCATGTTTCCCAATCATCTTTTGTATGTCCTCATAATAGTACTATCGATCATGGGATGGCTTATGTATGGTGATAAAATATTCTACTACACATGCCACATCCCCATGTCTAAATATGGCCTCCATCCATTTGTTAGAAACGACCCTAGGTGCTTCTAATGACATTCCTCTCAGAATCACTTGCTGACTGCCTGTGTCAATGAACTCCATCCTCATTATTTGATAATTAATTTTTGAAATCTCCAACCGAATATAACCACTGTACTCCCAAAACTACATTGGTATTTTCTAAATCCACTACATAAAAGTCATTGGTCAACATGTAGTTTCCCAATGTCACATCTAACCCTCAGATCCTTTGAGTACAAGTCATGTTTTACCCATCTTCTACCAACACATTGAATCTCTCAAATTCCTATGTGGGAATGTGTCTTCTAGACACTAGTATTGCATTGATAAAATTGTGGGTGCCCCCATCATCAATCAGAGAGGTAACTCTCTGACCCTACAAAATGTCTCTGATACTAAAAGTATAATACCTAGGGAATCCTGAAAGTGTAGAAATTGTTACTTTATTGACCCCTTCCTACAATGACACCTTCTCTATACTCTCAATGTGTGGTGTTTCTTCACGGTTATGTCTATCATCCTTTGTGTGGTGGGTCTCTTCCTCACTATTATCTTCTTTGTCAGAGAGTACCTCAATATAACGAACCTTACTGTTTCCCATGCATCACTGGCATGAATCCCAAGTTTTTTTTAGCTATAGAAAATATTCTTCCTACTTAGTTCTCTTTGAGTCTCCTCATCCATCATGTCCTTTCCCATCCATGTCTTATGGGGAGGTTTTTCCACCTGATCCTTTTGTGGGATAAAGGGTTTCATTGGTGCCTTATTGGCTGTTGTTTCTTCCATATCCCGAATCTTCATGGTGGAATCTTGGAGTACAAATTCCTTCACCCATATTCTTAGGGGATTATCTAGACCCTCTCTGAAAAACATCACCAATCCTTGTTGAGAAATATTTGTCACCATGATTACCATCCTATGAAAATCTGTGATGTATGCATCTAGTGTACACGTCTGCCTCAAAACTCCATGAAGTGTATTTCAAGATCCTTTGTCTTGAACCTGTCCATCAATCCTTGAGTAAAGTCGATGCATGAAGTGATGTTGGTGTGCCCTAGTGTTACCATCCCATGATACCACCACTTGTGATATTCTCCTTCCAAGTGAATGGTGGCATACTTAATTCTTTTTTCCTCGATCATGGGATTAATTTGGAGGTAAGTGTCCAACTTCTATACCCATGCTCTAGTTGAGCTCTTGGTAGACTCATCAAAACATGGGTTAGTCAACCTCCCCACCTTGCGCATGAGATCAAAGTTATGTTGGTTTTGCATTGCTCTCTTCCATTCCCTGGGTTTGTTCCTTTGTTTGAGGCTATATAATTTCTCATAGGAAAATTTTTCTCGAATATCTTCATCTGGTGTCTCATACTCTCTATATGAGGAATTAATATCGAGCCCCTAATTTGGTTTCTCTTATTCTCATGCAGGATACCCTGTCACAAATTGTGGTAATAGGGACCTACGGATCTTTAAACACCTACCCTGAGTTTGGGTATGGTTATTGCCACCATATGCATAAGTACCACCTCCTCTTTGGCTTCCCTCTAGTTGGTTCCCATTGGATCCCCCATGGTTTTGATTCGCTTGGATGCTGGTAAGGAACTATGTTAGGAACTGCATAAACTATCACTACTCGATGGCCATTTGTTTCTATCCCTTGGTTATGGACCCCAACAATTGTAAGGTTTTTTCCTTACCATGGTTCCTTGTGCCTCCTTCTGGCTCTTACTCTATTTGATCTCTTTTTAGTGAATCTCTAAAGGGTTGTCCTCCATGCCCTTTTCTCCTACGAGTTAATGTAATCACAGGCTGGAAAAACTACCAGCTCTGATACCACTGTAATGGCCCCAACTAGGATAGGCTTGAATATAATGCTTTCTTCCCAATTTTGTTTTTCTCTTTGTAATTTTTTTTCAAACACTTTATATTAGGGTAGTTGGAAACTTCTTACAAATAGTTTTCATATGCATCAAAGTTATGAATATTGACAAAAATATTACATACACCAGTTACTCAAAGAATCGAGAAGATACCTATGGAATCTTATTATGGCTTGAAAACCCAAATCAAAACAATACAAAGATATTTATTGGCTATAAAAATAGTTGTTAAATCCCTCCTAAGAACACATATCTAATGGTTGCTAGGAAGCTACAACATCCGCTAACACAAAATCAAGAAACCTAGTAATGATGCCAAAACCTCAGGAAATTATGTGTCCTCGTATGGACCATATTGCCCTCTACGTGCAATGTTGATATGCTCCTTAGGCACCTCCTGCAATATCTAGCCACCCATACCAAATAAATCTACATGTTAGATCACAAAATCCTCATGGGATGCAACTGAAAAATAGGCAGAGACTCAGTGACAAGGCTAGACAACCAATGAGGCCTCGTGGAACACCCTATGCTTTGTCAACATAAAAGAGTAATGTATGAATCAAAACAATAAGAAAAAAATCTAAACTATTCCAAGTAACAAAAAAGAAGATTAACTAATAAAGGAAATTTAATCATTTACCAAAAGTATCCATAAATTATTCAAATGCACAAGATAACTTTAACAGTTTTGAAATTCTTACTAGATGCTTGAATGATTCAATCAAGTGCATAATAATCCACCATAAATAAACACACATAGATTTGGTAAACATCACCTTGACTCGTTCGACCCTCTGAATTAAGCTTAAAAATAATTCTTTGTCAATTAAATAAAAATTTATTAAAACTTACTTACTAAACATAGTAAATGCTATTTCAAGCAAAAAATGATAAAAATAAAACAAGTCATAATGCTAATAAGATTCTAGTGCATTGGGTGACTGATCAATTTCATGTTCACCATCAAACTCCACACATTGAGAAAATAGGTCCTTGCACATGTTCATGTATGTGAATTGGTGTTGATCCATCGATGAACTAAGTATTTCCCTCGTATCTCTAAAAAGTTGCATGTACTTGTCAATCTTTGGAATTAGACGCTCTAACCTATCAGTCACTTTGAATTTGACACCCATACAATATCTTATTTGGATTTTCTCCATGGTAGTGATCACCTTGGTACTTTCTTCATATTTTCGATTATTCCACAAGAAATGGGACATTATTTCCTCCAAAATCCTGAAAGTTGTCTGGTAATACGAAATTAAGTAGCTAAAGGTCCATCATGGCCTCATTGATATTTTCCCATGATCTGAGGAACTCTGTCCACCATTCTTTCATTCTTATTTTAGGATCAATATATAAGTGCACCCGATATTCTACAACTCCATGCATTCTTGTGATGTTGTCATCTATCARAATCCTGATATGGTGATCMTCACCTCCTCTGGACTTTTGAATCTCCTTGATATATTTTATTTGATMTACTTCCCTCGCTACCATTTCTCTCCATTTTATCATATTTTTATATTCCATGCCACACAATAAYRTTTCCTCCTAGTAATCTACAATTTTTTTCACAAATGCATCCCTAACCAACTTATACTTGTTGTGTTGTTCTAAGAAGTCTTCTTTTAATATTAACACAACTWGAGTAGTATCCTTATAGTATTCTACCTAATGCCTAAGAGATTCTAGATCTCTCCTCATGTCATCATCTTCTCTYTCTTACACTTTGTATTTATCTATGGTGGCATGTGAGATAGCCATCTCTACTCCCAAMAATTCACTAACTTGAGCCYTTTTTTCATCAAACAAGGTTTTCTCCAATGTTATTAACACATCAGTGTCTATTGTAATTTTTATTTTCCTTTTTCGTTCTCTTTACAAGTGATTGTCTTTTCATGTCATATGCAATGTGTTAGCACTCTGTAAATCTATTTGGCTGATAAACAGACGATGAAGGTAACCTTTTCAAACAACTTTGAGACTCGAAACTAGCCTTTAGGATCTAGAGAGGTCTCTCTTGAGAGGCGCGATCTTCGCACGGGATATGGCTCTTAAAAAATGGATATATTTAATACCTTTGATATAATGGGTTCTAGTTATATTGACCCAAGAAAGTAAGACTTGGGCTATGGATTCGATTCAGGAAAATGACAGAAACAAATGACTCAGTGACTGAACTTGAGAGGATAAGGCTAAGCGAGCAACAATATTTAGTGTAAAACCGTAATGTGGCGGGGAGAAAATAAAGGAAGTAACTCGGAGCACCACTACAGGTGAATTCAGAGTTAACTTTTAGAAGAAAACATTTTGTCTAAGTGGCGCAAGCAAGGGGCGATGTGCAATGAATCCACAGGTTCAAAAATTCATTCTGAAATAGACAGAAAAAAGATATGGAAAAATATAACAGGAGGCACATACACAAGAAAGAGAAAACAATACATCCAACTGCTACAAATAGAATCTTTTCATCAAAGTTGCAGGACTTTTTCATTAAGCTTCAGTCGAACTCAAATTACATACAATAGCTATGGTCTATACTAAATTTGCCAACCAACCTAGCTTACATCGAAAAGATCAAATATATAAATGAGGGTATCGCTTGTGTTATTGGATAAATCGGTGAATGCCGACATAAAGTGATCTCCCTAGATCTGCTTGAATCTAGAACAAAACAAGATAGGGCATGATGCTTTACCTAAGATTTAATCATTGAATTTACTATGAAACAAGAGATGAGTGGCATACCTTTGAATATCGTTTTGTTATGTCTTTGGTGTCTTTGCTCCGCTCCGGTGCTCTTGTGATATTGGATTTGCAATGAAACACAAACCAACCAAAGTGAAAGCAACAATAGTATATTCAATAAAAACTTACAAATGTGATCAAGGAGTCATGTAATAAAATGAGAATGATTTTATGGGAAAGAAACATGCCACTGTATTATATTAAGTAAAAGTGGACGATACAACTAAACAACCTTGAAGTTGTAAGGTTCCCTTTCGGTGGCCCTTTGCTCCAACACACACACTTGCTCCAAAGTTGCATGAATAGGATCCACAATAACTTCATGGAAATATGAATACCTCAAACATCAATAGAGATAGAATACCTCACACAATTCTCAGCCTATTCCTTCATTAATTCCTTGTTTTCTCTTGCTTACTTTCTTAACCTTTTCCATGAGAAATCCATCATTATATAGGATAAAGAGAGATGGTTAAAGAGATTAGGATGATCCAACCAAATCAGAGAAGCGAGTAGGATCCCAACCATACAGATGCCACCTCATATGCTAGAAGATCCCTTCTATAACTTTCGTGAAATTCAACCTTTTCTCAGTCTTCCAATGTCACCGCACACTGGCTATAGTGCAGCCTGCGGAAACTTCACAAGCCAGTTTCATGACAGCCTGTAGGGATCAGAAATTTCCTCACTATACCTTATGGTTGGCTTGTAGCAGCATTCTAAAAACAAGTTTTGTAGAAGAGGGAGCTAGTCACTTTTCTCATGAAGAAAGGTTCATTTGGAAGCCTGAACACATGTTGTAGAAACATCACTAGGGTGAATAAAATAATGTGTAACTGAATGCCCCCCAAAGTATGAGGTTGAAACTCATGTTAGCCGAAATACTTTGTAGAATATGTCTGTGTGTTGGAAACGAGTGCACCAATCGAAAACCTGCAAACACCCAAGCATCTGCGCAATATTATACCATCTCTGAGGTAGGCATTCCCATTCTCAGACTACAAGTGATTTAAATCATAAATGTCAATCATGGCCACCAATCATACACTATGGATCCATGTCACCAAGATTCTACGTAGCCACCAGGAATACACTGTGGATCTATGCTCATAGAAAAACTCAGATTCAGACATAGCCACGAGACATAGAAAGTGGATCTATGTGTCAATACAAATCGTAAATACTCCATCACAACCCAAATCAAAATAATGAGTTCCATGGTCTTGATTCCTGTCGTCCGTAGGTATTGTTGGCCCTTGACCAAGTTTTGGGAACACTTGGTCATATTTGACCATTTTTGGGACTTCGACAGCCTGTTGAAGATGGAGCACTAGATGAAGCAGAGATCACAGGATCTTGGCCCACTTTTGGGTCCCTTTTTGGGTTTTGGGAATATGTAATGGGAAAGGGATGTCGGCCCATGGGTTTACCCATTCTTAGGCCCACTTTTGTATGTATAAATAGACATCTAGGCATCTAGTAGAGCATTGTATTATATCTATGTGATATAGGCTATGTGCCAAGTGAGATCTGTGTGATCAAGGTGTTATGCATTCTATAGGCTTGCAGAGCTTAGTGCAAGTCCCTGTGTGGAGACCTAGAAGGATTTGTGTTGTAATGCAAGGAAGAAGGATCTAGCGAGTTGCGCAGAAATTTTGTCCTATGTGCCATAGGGTTTGGTGGCTCTGTTCTTGTAACCACTTGGCCAATGATAATAAAGAAGAAGAGTTGGTGGGTGTAGCCCTAGGGTGGGGTGAACCACGTAAATCTGTGTGTTATGCTTTGTTCTTTGACTCAATGTGCTTATTTCTTCTTTTGCTAAGTGATTTGATATATTTAGATAGATCTATTTATGATTTGTGCTTCTTAGAGGTATGTGAATGTAGATCTAATATGTATGAAGGTTCTTAGTGTTGATCTACCGGATCTGATCTATTTTATTATTGTTAAGCACTGAAATCCCTTAGATCTAAATGAATGTTGTGATGCTTTGTGCTATTTGCAAAGTATAATAATGGTTGAATATTGATGAATGATCGATGTTAAGTTCCCTATAAGTGATATAATCACATATTTGTGTCCTAGCTTAGGTTGTAGACACTTGAGTCCTGGAACCACCCCTTCCTCTACCTCGGGTGAGAATTCATCTTCTTTGTAGGTGTTGCCGAAAGGGCCGGTAGTGAGGGTTTTTTTGATGAGTTGTTGTAACGTTGAACCTTGGGTCTACCCCTATGCCAACAAATGGTTCCATTGCTGAGACCTGAAACTATGACTGCTGGGCACTGAGGAAGAAGAAGATTTGTGCAAAGATTCATCTTGAAACTGTGGAAGCTATGTGTGTGGATCTGTGCCCTAGTGCGCAGTATTCCACTTGATCTGCAAAGCTCTATGCTAAAGAAAGAAGGTCGGATCTGAAGAAAAGAAGCAAGATATGAATGCTTAGTGCTCTAAGAAAAGTAAAAGTGGAAATTTCTAAAGAAAAGAAGGTCAAATCTGCAGAAAAGAGGTAATATCTGTAAGCTTTGTGCTCTAATAAGGGTAAGAATAATTAAAAAAAATTAGATCTGGAAGCTTTGTGCTCTGTAGAAGTAAGATAAGTGGAAATGTTTGTTTCTAGAGCATGGATCTAGGTATGTTTGATAGATACTATCCTAGCTTAAAATCTAGGGCATTAATCGATGAAAGAAATTTTAATATGAATAGATCTGATAAGCACAATGATAGATATATTATACCTATGCATAGAAAGAATGCTTGGACTAACAAATGGATGCAGGATCCTAGATTTTATTTTTTTGTAGACTAGCTATCATGATCCTAGTGTTAAGCCCTAATATTGGCTCTTTATCCCTTAATTAGGGCATATTATATTAGTAATGTTATTTTATTTATGTCGGATTTAGGCCATTAGTTGTAATTATACCTCCGAGTCTCCTATATATACCAAGGAGACATTTTCATTTTGAATCATCTTGTACTTGAACATTTAAGTGGGGTAAAAGGAGGTTGCCCCCTTGAAGAGGCTTATTATCTGAAATTATCTCTTTTTCAAGGCGTTGAGTACTTTTTCTGAGGTTTTTCTATGCTATATTGATATTTGGTTCTTAACATATGGTATCAGAGCTCAAGGTCTTGGGGTTTCGCTGCTACATCTGAGACACCTTGAAATTTTTTCTATAAATTTTTTTCTACAATGTTTCAGAAGGAACAACTTTGAGGATATTTGTCAGACGGATCAAGGTACTTTGGGTTCAAATTTCAGCTCCTGAGGCCTTATACTTTCAGAGATACAGCATGTACAAGATAGGGTTATGGAATCATCCTGAATTGAGTCATTGTAGAATTTTTGCTATAAATTCTTTTATGTAACATTTTAGACCCTAAAATATAGAGGCTATTCACAGAAATTAGTAAGGTATCTGTGGTAAAATTTTTAGCTTCTGGGTCATCTTAAATTTGTAGATACACCCTATGTATGATAGGGTATCTAACTAGTCCTATTGACTAGTCTGAGGAAGGTGTTCTAGGTAAAAAAATCATAACTTCTTCTTAGAGTATCTAAATTGAGTGGGACTGGTTTCATTGAATTGTGGACAGTTTGTAGTATTTCTGGTATGAGTTTCATAATTTTATATCAGTTATTTTGTGTGGGGCAAGCTATACAAGTGAGATCTTCTAAGAAGGCCAACAATTGACAAGTTGTGGGGATATTACCATATATTCCACTTGGCACATCCAATTTTGATCAAACCTGTGGAATTGTAGAGAAGAAATATCAGAGAACTACAAAAAATATTTTTTCATACCCAGAAGGGCCAAAACTTGGGAGATACAATAGAAGAAAGATTATCTAGCAAAACCACCTCAAAATCAAAGTTCAAAAGTGATACTTGGCCAACATGCCACCCAAAAAGGGAACTTCTACACCAAATAAGCCTCCAGACAATCCTACTTGGACTCTTGATGAAGGTGAAGAAATGCATAGGGACATAAATGATTT
>ML809033.1:378529-390240 GCA_009831015.1 Picea engelmannii
AAAATCTAAGGTTCAAGCAGTGGAAGATCACATCAAGAATCAACAACAAGTTCTCCAAATCTTAAAGGACAACCTGACCATGGCACAGAATCACATGAAACAACAAGAAGATCAACATCGTAGTGAAAGAAGTTTTGAAGTAGCGGATTGGGTGTTTTTAAGACTACAACCATACAAACAGATGTCCCTCAAGAAAGCCAAGAAGGATAATAAATTATCACCAAAGTACTATGTCCCTTATCAGGTGTTGCAAAAGATTGGTACTATGGCATACAAATTGGAGTTGCCTGCATCTTCACGAGTACACCTAGTTTTCCATGTTTCATGCTAAAAGAAGGTTATAGGTGACAAGATCCCAGTTCAAACTATATTTCTAGAACTTGATGAGGATGGAAAAATCATATTGGAGCCTGAAGCCATCACTGACACAAGAATTCACCAGCTGAGGAATAGATCCATTTCAGAGTATCTCATTAAATGGAGGAAACTATCGGCTGAAGATTCCACTTGGGAAGATGAGTATTTTATACAGAAGCATCCAGAGTTACTCAAGCGTTGTGGAAAAAACTTGCCTCAAGGGGAGGGGCATGTT
Source organism: Picea engelmannii (assembly GCA_009831015.1). Taxonomy (NCBI): domain Eukaryota; kingdom Viridiplantae; phylum Streptophyta; class Pinopsida; order Pinales; family Pinaceae; genus Picea; species Picea engelmannii. The sequence continues at coordinate 379,122 of ML809033.1, forward strand.
AAGCCCTAATATTGTCTCATTACCCCTTAATTGGGGCATATTATATTAGTAATGTTATTTTATTTATGCCGGATTTAGGCCATTAGTTGTAATTATACCTCCTAGTCTCCTATATATACCAAGGAGACATTTTCATTTTGAATCATCTTGTACTTGAACATTTAAGTGGGGTAAAATGAGGTTTCCCCCTCGAAGAGGCTTATTATCTGAAATTATCTCTTTTTCAAGTCGTTGAGTACTTTTTCTAAGGTTTTTCTATGCTATATTGATATTTGGTTCTTAACACCTAGTGTGCAGTACAGAAGAGGCTATGGATCATATAAAAGAAGGAGAGGGTTAACCCTCTGTTACAGTTGTAGAAAACCAGGCCATCTAGCTAAGGAATTCCCTGGTGGAAGATCTAGTTGCCTATGTTGCAAAGATTTGGACCATGAAGTGTTGGATTGCCCCAAAATGATTGCTAATCTTGAAAGAATGAATCCGAATGAAGAAAAACCTAAGGCAAATCAATAAATAGTAGAACCCCATAAGGAATCAGAGAAGGTATTACTACAAATGAAAGACACCTTGAATGATCACTGACATATTATATTATCAGAGGTCTTTAAATAAAAATAATGCATTGAAGCAAGAATATGAGACTTCAACATTGACTCTGTCCTTGGTGAAGAGACACAAGTAAAAATTATACCAAAAAGAACTTGGGAAGCTATAGGGAAGCCTGCTATGATCCCTTCATTAGGAGGAATAGGACTATTCAGAGGAAAACTAATGATGTTATGTGGAAATCTCGCTAAGAGACCTATGACAGTCAATGGAACTTCGACAAAGGAAGACTTTGAGATTATTAAATTTATTGAGGATAGCACCCCGTTTACTATGTTACTTGAAAAACCTTGGATTGAAAGAGATCAAGCCAGAAAGAAGGAAGAATAAGAGGTTTTAGAATAGTAGAGACAAGAGTTAAAAAATTTCATGACCAGAAGGATCGTGTAGTTGATTGAAGAATAGGAGAACAAATCAAAGCTATTTGACACTAGAAGCCCATATGTCAAAGTTGCAAGAGCATTAGAGGGCTCACAGAAGATTGAAGTATCTGTCTCAGATATAGAAGAGTTATTACCCCTGAGTCCTAGGAGAGAACCTCAACAATGTCAAATGCCTATGCCCAAGGAAAATAAGAATCAGAATGGGAAAATAACCACTGAGATGAATTTCATGGGAAAAAAGGATAGGAAGCTAACTAAGAAGAAGGCTAATATTGAAAAATTACAGCAGGTTCTAGAGGGTAACTCACAGAAAGAAGCTTTGTGGAGTTGAAACTTTGTCAGGATATTAGAACAACGACATAGGGCACTTCACCATGGCAAAACAATATAGCCGTTAGAGGTTGATATATCCGTTCGACTACCGCTCTGAACGGATCGAAAAACATTGATGGCTCACCACCAGACCATTGGACCGTGCCATAATGAACATAACAAGAATTAATGAGGCTCATACCTGTTGCAAATAAAACTATTACCAATATTGCCTATTTATCTCATCGCGCCATGCATGAAGAGCACTTTTGCCAAGTGAGAATTTGAAGCCCACAGACTAGCAAGTGTATACAGTGATCATTGCACCCTTGTTGTTCATTCATGTGCAGTGTCTAAAATCATTGTGACCCCGATATTAACCCTGAGCACGTATGTCTGAAGAACTTAGCGCACTTGAAGAATTTGCGAAGGAAGTACTCGCTGATCTCAGGACCAAGAAAATCATGTCAGAAAGAAGGATGTTTGCAGGTGTGCAAGCATCATCAACAGGAGGAGTCCAAGCTTCTCCATCAACTGCTCATGGAGCAGGAACTTCCAGAATTGCGACAGAGATGAGAACGAAGCATAGAGACAATATCGTGAATGCTAAGCTGATTCTGAGCATTCTACCTGCCTAACTACCCCCTGTAAGCAGCACCATCAACCGGGACAGTGCACCCAAAGATTTTGAATATGATTTGGTCACAACATACCTCCCAAAAGGGATACACGCAGTCTAAACCAACCAGGATAAGCTCACAGCCTTGAATTTTAGTGACTTCAACCTTGGAGACCAGAAAGTTTACAACATGCTTGCCCCACATGTAATGTTCCTGACTTGGCTAGTCTAGGAAATGTTGCTAATGTGTGTGTAGGATCAAAGGTTTACAACATATAAATGATCATACAAATAATAAATGCGACAAAGGAATGCAAAGTTTGTATTATGATATCTATGTGGATTACAAAATGGCTGAATGTGGCTGAATAAACTAACAATACTCGACTAGATCAATAGACAAAGAATCTTAGTCGGAATACAAATAAGCAACTGTGGCTGAATAAAATAACAACACTCGGCTAGATCAAAAGACAAAAGTATCTTAGTTGGAATATAAATAAGCAACTGCATCTGAATAAAATAACAACACTCGGCTAGATTAAAAGACAAAAGGGTCTTAGCCGGAATACAAATAAGAAACTAAAAAATAATACCCGGAATATGGGAGCACTGCGGAATTAATGAAGAATAATGGAAGACCCGGATGATCTTCCTGGTGACTAGGGTGTGTCTTTCAAGACTGAAATCAATCAACTGGTGTCTTCCTCATAGAATACACTGAACTATCTCTCCTGAGATGCACCTCTTCTCCTCAATGACAAGTCATAATCTGCATAATGATGAATTAGGTCGATGAACCTTCCTTTATAGCTTTCCAAAACCCTAAATCATGCTAAAAACCTAATTCATTGTTGACTTCCAAAACCCTAAATCACTGTTGAAACCCTAATTCACTGTTGACTTCTATTTTTAGCTCATAATGACTTAAAAGCACTTTTAACCCTTTTTAGCTCAATGTCACTTTTCGAATATAACACCTGTGACTGGAGTGACCTCTAATTACCCTGTTTACCCCTCTTTGGCCCTGGCTATATTCTAACAGGGCCATTTAGACCATTAAGCCTCCTTTATGGAGCTCCTATTTGGAAAGGGACATTACAATCCCCCCTTCCCAAAATTGCTTGTCCTGAAGCAATACCAGTCCAGGGTGCTGTAACACCTGCTCGCTCTCCCAAGTAGCGTCCTCTACTAGAATCCCTCTCCATTTGATCAAACACTCTCTGATGACCCTGCTCCTCAGTTTTTTCTCCCAGAACTCCAAAACCTCCTCTGAAACTAACTACAACTGTCCCTCCTCATCCAACGGGGGAAGCTCCTCTGATGTGCTATTGAATTGTCCCACTGCCTTTTTGAGGCAAGACACGTGGAACACATTATGAATATTTCTCTCCTCTGGAAGCTCTAGCTCATAAGAAACCTTACCTACTCGACACATGATCTTGTAAGGACCATAAAATATGGGCTTGAGCTTCTCGGCCCCACTCTTCTTCAGAGATGATTGTCTGTAGGGTTGGAGTCTCAAGAAAACCAAATCTTCAACCTCAAAGATGTGCTCTATCCTGTGCCTGTCCGCACTTATCTTCTGTCAGTTTTGCACCATCTGCAGGTTCTCTTTCAACAACTTGAGAATCTCCTAACTCTCTATGATCCAATCCTTGGCCTTGGGAGCTTTGCTTTCCCCAAATACCAAGTCTATGAGAGTGGGAGCATCATATCCGTATAATGCTCGGAAGGGTGTCATACCAATGTACATGTGGAAGGTGGTGTTGTAGCAATGTTCTCCTAAATGTAACCACTTTACCCATATTCTCTATTGTCCTCCTACATAGTTCCTCAAATACCCTTCAACCCACTTATTGACAATCTCAGTCTACCCATCCGTCTGAGGGTGATAGCTGGTGCTAGGTGTCAACTCTGTCCCCACCAATCGAAACAACTCTCTCCAAAATGTCCCATGAACTGACTGTCCCTGTCACTGACGATGTTCTTCAGCAACCCATGAAGTCTGAAGACCTCCCTAAAGAAAAGATCAACTACCTAAACTATGTTGTACTCTTTCATTATGGCATCGAAGTGAGCAAACTTGGTCAATATTTCGACCACTACATAGATATAGTCCTTACCCTGGACCTTGGGTAGACTTGTGATGAAGTCCATAGATATACTCTCCCATTTATGCTCTGGAATGGGGAGTGGCTGAAGTAGCCCTGTTGGAAGAGCATGCTCCGAATTGTTCTGCTGGCAAGTTACACACTCACCAATGTGTCTCATAACGTCTTGTTTGAGGCCCTTCCATGAGAACCTCTCTCTGATTTTTCTATAGGTTTTGAAAAACCCTTGATGGCCTTCTAGAGGTGAATCATGAACTGCAGTGAGGATCTTTTTCTTAAACCCTGAATCTGGCACCAAGTAGACTCTATCCTTGTAAAATATGACATCGTCAATGACCCTATACCGGTCATCCTGTATCTGCCCATCCATCACCTCACAAGAAAACTTGTTCTTGGAATATTCCACTAACAAGTGGGATTTCCAATCTGTTGAAATCTCCATCAAAGAACATGCCGCAAGTCTCCTCGATAGTGCATCGGCCATAATGTTCTTCTTCCCCTTGACATACTCTATGTCAAAGTCAAATGCCTATATTTTCGTCACCCATTTCTGTTGGCACTCACTGAGGTCCTTCTGCTTAAGGAAATACTTCAAACTGTTGTGATCAGTCTTGACCACGAATGTGTTGCCCACCAAATATTGTCTGAACTTGGTCAAGGCATGCATGATTTCCAACATTTCCTTGTCATAAATGGAGTACAACCTCTCAGGTTGACTAAGATTCTGGCTCTTGAATACAATGGGGTGTCCTCCCTGCATCAAAATTCCACCGATCCTTTTGGTGGATGCATCACACTCTAGTACAAATGGTAGGGAGAAGTCAGGTGGTGCCAACACTAGAAAAGTGCCCATGACTTCCTTCATGTGATCAAAGGCTTCCTGTGATTTCTCGGTCCATATGAAGGCCCCTTTCTTGGTAAGATTTGTCAGCAGTGCTCCAAGCTGAGAAAAACCTCAGATGAACTGCCTATAATAGTTTCACAGCCCGAAGAAGCTCCTCAATTCTGTCACGTTCTTGGGCATCGACCAATCCAAAATGTCCTTGATCTTTTCTTTGTGCACCTGTACCCCCTTTGCACTAATGATGTGGCCTAAGTAAATCAGCTCTATCATACCGAACTCGCACTTGGACTCTTTGGCATATAATGATTGTGCCTCCATGATGCTCAATACCTCATCCACGTGCCTCATATGCTCTTTCCATGACCAGCTATAGTTCAAGATGTCGTCGAAGAAAACCAAGACTAATTTTCTTAACTGATCCCTGAATATATGGTTCATGAAAGACTGGAATGTAGTGGGTGCATTGGTTAGCCCAAATGGCATTACCAGAAACTCGAAGTGTCCAAAATGACATCAAAATGTCGTCTTCTCTATGTCTTTCTCTCAGATGTTGATCTAATGATATCCAGAGCGTAGATCAATTTTTGAGAAGAAAACTGCCCCATGCAGTTCATCCATCAACTCATTAATGCGTGGGATATGGTACCGGATCTTGATTGTTTTATTGTTAAAGGCTCGGTAATCAATGCACATCCTCATGGTGTCATCCTTCTTCAGAACTAAGACAATTGAAGAAGTAAATGGGTTGTTGCTTAGTCTGATGTGTCCCATCGCCAACAATTCCTTGATTGACTTCTCTATCTCATCCTTGAACCTCCTAGGATAACGATATGGGGATGTGATCATAGGTTTGGCCCCCTCCTCCAATTCAATGGCGTGCTCAAACCCCCTATTAGGTAGTCTCCCTGGTGGAATTGCCTCAAAGGCTTGTTGATGTTGTCCCAATAAATTCTTGATCTCTGTATGGTATTATTGTCGACCTTCCAAATCCTTCTGAGTAGTGATCAAGCATTCTATGGCATATGCTACCTCCCCATGTCTAAATATCCTATCCATCCTCTTGGCTGAAATTGTCCTGGGTGCTCATGTTGACATACCTTTTAGACCAACCTTCTTCCCATCCTGATCTATGAATCCCATTTCCAAGGTTTGGTAGTTGGTAGTGATTTTTACCAAGGTAATCATCCACTAAACTCCTAACACCACATCTATGTCTGATAGGTCAACCACATAAAATGTGTCTCTCACTATGTAGTTGCCTAACTTCATCTCTAAGTTTGGAGCTCTGTCTAGACACTCCACTGTCTGGCCATCTGCTAGCACAACATCAAACCCCTCAAACTCCTCTATCTGAAGTGGTCGTCTCGATACTAGTGAAGCGTCTATGAAGTTGTGGGTGGCCCCACCATCTATCAGGGTGATTTCCCATTGCCCCGGAATAATCCCTTTGATACATAGGGTATCATGCTTGGGAACCTCAGAAAGGATCGCTATGACACCTCCCTTTGTGGGTTTCCTCTTGTTAGCCTGTTCTAACAGTTGTGGGACTACTGGAGGATGAGCTCCTGCTGGTGTCGGTGGTCTATGGGGAGGCTACTCCTCTACTGGTGTTGACTCCTCCTTTGAACTAGTGGATCCACTATCCTTCTCCTCCTCCTCACTATCCATGCTATTTGTTGCTACCTCAATATAATGAATCTTTCCCTTCCCCATGCACCTGTGCCCTAGGACCCAAGGATCTCTGCAACTGAAGAAAATCTTATTCCTCGTAAACTCTCGCCTAGTCTCATCATCCAACTTCTCCTTGCCCTTCCATTCTCTCTGGAATGGCTTCATGTCTTGATCCCTCTGGGGCACAAATGGTTTGGAGAAAGTTTTAGTCTTTGGCACTGAGTCTGCTAGATCTCGAGTGTGAAGGATGGAATCCTGTAAAGTGGGAGGTTTGTATGCCTTCACCCATCCTCTTAAAGGCTCCATGAGTCCTTCTGTGAATAACATGATCATCCTAGGCTTTGATATATCTGTCACTACCATGGCTACCCGCTGAAACTCTGTGATGAACACCCCTGTTGTGCCAGTTTGTCTCAACTGGGCTACATCCCTGAAGTGTATCTTAGGATCCTTCCTGTCAAACCTGTCCATGGACCTATCTATAAAATCCTTATAGGAGGTGATGCCACTATGACCCAATGTCACCAGTCCATGGTACCACCACTCGTGTGCCTCACCCTCCAAGTGTAAGGTCACAAAATTGATGGCCTCTGTCTCAGTCATCTGGTTGAGCTTGTAATACATGTTTAGCTTCTGTACCCAAGCTCTGGCAGTGTATTTGGATGATCAGTCGAAAGAAGGGATGGTGAGTTTCCTAACTTTTTGGATAAAATCAAGGTTATTCCCCTACTGTTGTTGTGGTCCTCCCCTTTACGGATTTATGGGGTGGTTCCCAAATCTAATTCCATAGTACTTGACTAAGGTCATGTCTTGATAGAAGTCATGACCCAATGTTGCATACTCCCTCCTATACTCTGCAATGTCATCAGCATGAGTGGGTGGCCTGTGTGTTATCGGTGGCGGTGCTACTACCAGGGGTGCCCTCTGGAAACTGGGAAACAAGGGTCTAGGAATCCTACTCACATAGGTGTAAGTGTGAGAGGGTGACTGGGGTCTACTACCTGCTCCCAAGTTCCCCTGTGATGCATGTGGGACTTGTGTATCTCGGGTGCCCACTCTAGCTAATCTATCAACCACTTGTGCCAAGGACTAAGACATGGTCCGTTGACTAGCTAACATATCATTGATAACCTGCATGAAAGATGTCTCTAGATCTACGAGGGTCTTGCCACTACCCTCTGGTCACTCATATATATCTCCTATCATCCTCTCTGCCTCACGCTCAACCTCACGCTTTTCCCTTCTCTCTGCTTCTTTGTGTGCCTCTTCCTCTTCCTCTGAGCTAGGAGGAAAAGGGGGAAAATCATTCCTATGCCTTATTCCCTGATCCCTATTGTGTTTACAACCCTCTGGGTCTTCTTCTGCACTCATTGTCTTTAGTCATAGGCTAGCAGGACTAAAGCTCTGATACCACTGTAATGTTCCTGACTTGGATAGTCTAGAAAACACTACTAATGTGTGTGTAGGATCAAAGGTTTACAACATATAAATGATCATACAAATAATAAACATGACAAAGGAATAGAAATTTTGTATTATGATATCTCTGTGGATTACAAAATGGCCAAATGCAGTTGAATAAACTGACAATACTCAACTAGATCAATAGACAAAAGATCTTATCCGGAATACAAATAAGCAACTGTAGCTGAATAAAATAACAACACTTGGCTAGATCAAAATACAAAAGGATCTTAGCCAAAATACAAATAAGCAACTAAAAGATAATACCCGGAATATGGGAGCACTGCGGAATCAATGAATAATGATGGAACACCAAAATCAACCAATCGGTGTCTTCCTCCTAGAATACACTGAACTATCTCTCCTGAGATGCACCTCTTCTCCTCAATGACAAGTCATAATCTACATAATGATGAATTAGGTCATTGACCCTAAATCATGATGAAACCCTAATTCACTATTGACTTCCAAAACCCTAAATCACTGTTGAAACCCTAATTCACCATTGACTTTTATTTTTAGGTCATAATGACTTAAAAGTTCTTTTAACCATTTTTAGCTCAATGTCACTTTTTGAATATAACACCTATGACTGGAGTGACCTCTAATAACCTTGTTTACTCATCTTTGGCCCTAGCTATAGTCTAACGGGGTGTTTTAGACCATTAAGCCTCCTCTCTAGAGATCCTATTTGGAAAGGGACATTACACCGCATAAGTGCTTAACTAGGACCAAAGGAAAGAATTCAAATATTATCCTGCAACCATGGGCCCAGAACCTCGTGCAGTCCACACTGGTTAATGTGATGAAGATCCTGCACTTCGGCCGACACCGGGAAGTAAACGCATGCATGAAATTGCTATTATCCTACCATCATAGAGGTTACTTATGGTTGAATCATCGCATCACTATGGATCTGACCTTGATCATTAAGATCACAAGGTCGAGCATGCAGGGCCCTGACCCACATGATTTTTATCCCAGAAATACCTCAGACTGAGCATTAGTGCAGAGAATCAAAGAGACTTATGGTGATGTTGAGAAGGGCATGAGAGGTTACAAGGTAGCCTCTATCTAGAATGATGTAGTGCGCCTTGCCTATCAGCTGATCACAGGTAATCTAGTTCACAAGAATAGACCAACCCAAGTGACAGGATTCATAGTTGACCTCACCAAAAAGTGCACAGAAGGACTTCATATGAACTAGGCGCAGTACCTTGTAAACCAACTATAGATTGATTGTAGAGAAGCAAATGACCAAGGGTATGAGTTCCACTTTAGCTGGCTTCTCATACTGATCTCTTTCATAGCCTGGGAGCTACCAGAAGGTGCCACTTTCCCGGATATCGAACCCTTCGAACCACTGGTTGCAAATTTCTGTACACTATAGTACTCCAGCGACATGAACAAGCAGTGGCAGTCCAATGTCGTCTTCCATGCCTACTACAACCAGTTGAAGCAACCCATCCAGTCTGAGCCTCAGATGACCCCAAATACCCTCCATATGTTTCATCCCTTAATGAAGTTTAGTGTGGACTACCACATTATTTATATAACAACGCGTGCAGATGGCCATAAGAAGCAGTTACATTCCTATTACAAACTTATAGAGCAAGACTTAGAGTAAATCACTAAGGAATGGTCAATGAACTTCCTTATTCCAGCCAACCCTGTGGATTTGTCTGATGTAGACAACTCGGAAGCTGCACAGGATACACCCGAACCTAGTAAGATGAAGAAGCCTGCAAAATTTCAGGATATAGACAACACATATGTGAAGACTGTGTCCATTTCACCAGACGAAGGGGGTGATGGAAAAGATATTGAAGGTGCAGAAATTGAACAACAGAAAGTAAAATTACCACCACCTAGGGATGAAGAGGACTTGTTGAAGAAAATGAATGTTTCACCTCTGGAATCTTCCTCTCGAAAGAAACCTAGAACCCCTATAACCAAGATGTGGACTACCCTCACATTGGATGATTTTAACTTCATCATTGTAGTTGTGAATGATGCTTCACAGGAGGTATTAGAGAAGCAGAAGGTGAAGAAGGAGAAAATGTATAATTGTATCAAGATTGAACTCTAAGGAGTGCAACAGGTAGTCCAGTCTAGCCGAGCAGTCTTCACTGCACCTTTAACATCAGGAATAGTAGAACCTAGAGATGAGCCAACTCAACTCCACCAGATTTTCGATATGGTCAAAGCTCACCTTCGACGAGCTCAAGAAGACATGGCACAAGCCACCTAGGCTTTGACACAGGTACATGGAGCACTTGTTGAGTAGCGCAGTGCTGTTGAATGAGAAAAATTTTCTCTTCAAGCACAGTGGGACAAAGAGAAAGCAGAGCTACAACAGAGCAAGGAGCAGTTGATCAAAGAGAAATTAGAAGTAAAGGAATAGGTCAACAGAGCACTTCCGTCTATGACCATAATAGAAGTGAGAGCTGAAGAACGAATTCCACAGTAGGTGGCACAACTTGCAGAAGTGATCCAACAACTTCAACAATGCATCGTAGACTTGGAACTTCGTACTATGGCTGAGACTCCTCAAGAAATCAGAGACCTGAGAGAGGCAACTGCTCACAACACAGTTGACAGAATGAAATCTCTTTCCTTAGAGTGCAAGCAGTTGAGCTCTAGGAGTGCTCAGACTTATGAAAACCTCATGGAGAATCCAGAGTTACAAACATTGGAGTCATAACTCCAAGAAGCAAAGCAGTACGCAGATACGTTACAGGCGTAGTTGAAGGCCTTGTTACCAGTCGAAAGGATGAAAAGGTTTCCAGAGCAGTGCATGGCCTAGAAATAGATCCACACAATCCAAACCAAATTGATGGAAGTCTCTCAATGACTTCAACCAGTGCAAGAGAAGGCATGCCAACTGTTCACCGAAGTTGAAATCTAAGGAGTAGAACTTGAACAGGTTGTGAATGAAACAAAACAACACCTAGAATGACCGGTCAATGACACACTCATCCAGGATTTCACAGAGCAAGAGGTAGTAGCACTACAACAGGTCAAAGCAATGCAAGACAAGATTGAGATGTTCAAGGAAGAATTGCTCAGACCAGAGTGACTGAGGACGAGTCACAGGTGAACATTG
>ML809033.1:390290-402607 GCA_009831015.1 Picea engelmannii
TCACAGAGCAAGAGGTAGTAGCACTACAACAGGTCAAAGCAATGCAAGACAAGATTGAGATGTTCAAGGAAGAATTGCTCAGACCAGAGTGACTGAGGACGAGTCACAGGTGAACATTGGAGGCCTGTTGGCCCTTGACCAAGTTTTGGGAACACTTGGTCATATTTGACAGTTTTTGGCACTTTGATAGCATGTCGAAGATGGAGTGGTAGACGAAGCTACGATCATGGGATCTCAGCCCACTTTTGGGTCCCTTTTTGGGTTTTGGGAATATGTAATGGGAAAGGGATGTCAACCCATGGGTTTACCCATGCTTAGGCCCACTTTTGTATGTATAAATAAACATCTAGGAATCTAGTATAGTATTGTATTGTATCTATGTGATATAGGCTATGTGCCAAGTGCAATCTATGTGATCAAGGTGTTATGCATTCTATAGGCTTGCAAATCTCAGTGCAAGTCCCTATGTGGAGACCTAGAAGGATTTGTGTTGTAAGGCAAGGAAGAAGGATCTAGCGAGTTGTGTAGATCTTTTGTCCTGTGCACCGTAGGGTTTGGTGGCTCTATGCTTGTAACCGCTTGACCAATGATAATAGAGAAGAAGAGTTGGTGGACGTAGCCCCATGGTGGGGGTGAACCACATAAGTCTATGTGTTATGCTTTGTGCTTTGACTCAATGTGCTTATCTCTCCTTTTGCTAAGTGCTTTGATATATTTAGATAGATCTATTTATGCTTTGTGATTCTTAGATCTATGTGAATGTAGATCTGATATGTATGAAGGTGATTAATGCTGATCTACTAGATCTGATTTGTTTTATTGTTGTTAAGCACTGACATCCCTTAGGTCTAAATGAATGCTGCAATGCTCTGTGCTATTTGCGAAGTATGATAATGGTTGAGTATTGATGAATGATCGATGCTAAGTGCCCTGTAAGCGATATAATCACAGATCTGTGTCCTAGCTTAGGTTGTAGACACTTGAGTCATGCAACCACCCCTGCCTCTACCTCAGGTGAGACTTCATTTGCTTCGCAAGTGTTGCTGAAAGGGATGGTAGTTAGGGTTCTTTTGGTGCATTGTTGTAGTGTTGAACCCTGTGTCTGCCCCTGTGCCAACAGGTATGAATCTAGCCATGCGATTACAGGTGATGAATTCGAACATGGTAGAAACCACTTGATTACCAGTCATTGATGAAAACTGTTAACAAGTGCAAGGGAAATCACCATTGATGTTAATGACTCCCAAGGTACCTTAGTACAATCCAACAAATGCGAATAAATGAGCTGAAGTTGACCACTCGATAGAATCTTTCAATTAGGGGTCAATGATGTGAACCCATTGTCAAAAGAGAAGAAACCTACCATTGAGGCATGTAGGTTCTAAGGTACTAATTGATTTATAATTCTTATGCATGGATAATGAGTTGAAGTTGATAGGAAAATAATCGTCACGGGATGGCCTTGATGTATCCCTCATCAATGACAAAAAACAAGTAACATATTTGAGGTAGATCAAAGTACGAAGATGATTTGAAACTAAAACAGGGAAGGCCGAGATGGTAATAATTGATAACCGCATATGGCCGACTCAATATAAAGCTTGTGTAGGTTTGGATTTATATTGAAAATATGAATGAAATGACAATGGTCTTGGAAGCATTGACTCAGAGATGACCCAAGATATGAACTTGCAAAAGTTCAAATGAGAGACAAATGAATTTTCCAACATGGATTGAATGACGAAGGGGGTGTGATGTTCACGAGAGACTATTACTTCCAGAGACACATTTATTTCCCAAATTTCCCCCCACCATTTCTGGCGAGTGCCTCTTTATTTTTATGCAAGCTTGAGGAGGATAACATATGATTTTTTATGTAAGCTCATCCTTCAGTAGAGTCCCTTGGAGTATTTTTAACGAACCCTAAGAAGGAGTGGTCTGGTTCCATATAGGTCTTTCAATGTTTGTTTAACGAGTCCAAAGAGAGAAAAATCAAGGGATTTTCATATTTAGAGAGTCTGAAAACACTTAAATAGGACTCCCTTAGTTCCCTTTTCGTAAATTAGTTTAATGAGACCGAAAAAGTGATAAATTATTGCCCATCAAACATTTTCTTCAAATACTTTTACAAGCGTGAAAAGCAAGGTCACTCGGCAATATTTTCTTTTTTATGGAGTGTGAAAAAAACTTAAAGAATACTCCATAGGTTTCTCTTTTCATGTTACCATGACGAATACAAAAAAAATGACAAAAATATACTCGATTGCATTCTCATTGATTTGCAAGCACAAGAACAAACAAAGAATGAGCTTGAGGTTTTTCCTGAAAAACTTAAAAAGTATTTGTACAAGTGACAAACGTAAAAATAAACCAGGAAACTTATCTATGTTCCATCGTTTAGGCTCTTAGATTCTTCACCTATGAAAAATCAAAACACTTACAATGTCATTAGAACTTTAGGTTTTAAGTAAAATGAATAAAATAATATAAAATATTAATGAAAAAGTAAAAAGTGAATAAATATAGGTGAAAACTCTTTTTTACCATTTCGTTGTCATTTTGCCCAAAACTTGTCCAAAAAACCCTATTCCAACTCAAACTTCCACAACAGACTGTGGGAGGCATGTGCAACCATTCGATGAATGGCTTCTGTTAAAAAGGTAATCTTATTGTTCTCTTCATTTTGCATGGATTAACTTCTTTTTTTACTAGTTAAAAGTTGTTTTTGAGTGGGGATTACAGTAGGTGGATTATATCGGGCCCTGTGGAAAACATAGGTTTCTATAGGTGGACTTATGGATGACCTATGGGGATTACACACTACATAAAAATATCACCTCCACCGGGTGCAACTCAAAAATTTCTCATTTATGTTTGGACAATAAACATTCCCAATAAAGTAAAATGAAGATGTTAATCTTCTCCTTATGGCTCCAATGCAGGTTTTTGACTGCCAGAATGTTGGAGTGGAGGGAGAGATAACATGAGGATGCTGATCATTTCATTGGGAATGACCCGGGCACAATTAATTCCCTTCGACAGTGTGGGCTGCTGAAGTTCTTTAAGATCTAGGCCACGAGGCCCCAATTGAGGTTACTTGAGTATTTAGTCCACATGTTGGATGTGGATCAACAAGTATTCCATGTAAGAGCCCACATACTGTCTCTAGATATCGAGGATATCTATTTTTTGATGAGATTATCTTGCCGTGGATCTCATGTGACTTTGACAGGTAATATAGGTGGAGGTTTACCGATGAGTAAGTATGTTTGTTGATATTGTGAACCAAGGGCCGAGAGACGTAAAGGAAATGTTACCATTAGGGATGTCCAGGATTTACCCCTTTGGACTATCCTTTTCACTATCTCATGGATGGAGGGGAGTGAATCTCCTCATATGTCTCTCCAGATTTACTTCCTGTATGAAGTGGGGTGCATGGAGCCCCAGGTATTTCACTGGTGTGAAGAGGTTCTTCGGAGTAGGAAGAAACAATTGACAAAGTGCAAGGAAGGCGACCTAAAACAGTTTTGGTACAGATCCATTTTAGTGTCCTTCTTCCTGGAGAGGGTTCCACACTTGTGATTACAGGTAGAGTGGGGCATACCGGCCCCACAAGATCCAAGAATGAAGAGGTGGTGTGACCTCATGGCTTGTCATGTGATCAGCTCCATCGTTAAATATAACGACGCTTTTTTTTATTCATTGAGGCCTTAGCTACCGATGGTAGATGATTATGCATATGCCAGTTTGGAATTTAGAAGCGACCCAGACTTGGTTCTGCCTGAAGGTTCTCAATGGGGGAACTTAGTTAAGAAAAACATTTTGTTTTTATAATTTTTTTGTAAATTTTGAAATATGAAATGTTTTTTATGTTTTTTAATCCGACGACTAATCAAGAACTCTTTGACAACGTAGATGTAGGACCGCACCAACCTCCAAGTAAATCCTCCATCCAAAGATGAGGGGATACAATCAAGGTAGTAGGGTTGGCTGGTGCTGATTATGAGGTGATTGAGTAGAACCTAGAGGGGTCGACAACAGATGTCCCAGATATCTCTATCGATGAGATCCTAAGATGTTATCAGCACCATACCATGGGAGTATCTAGTTCTCTTAGTCGATTGCTCCGTAGGGTAGCACGGGTGGTTGTGTGTTATCATGAGCAGCATCCTTGATGCTATTTTGTATATGAAACCATGTGCTTCACATTTTTTATGTTTTGGTCTTTGGACGAAAAAAAACTTTTTGTAAAAACGTTTATCATTATATATACATGAGGCTTCTACCGGTGTTAGCTACAATTCTTGTCTTGGGCTCGAGAGCATCCAGGTCTGCAGGTTGCATGAAGAACGCCCAAGCGTATCACGTAAAGCTTCATTTCAGGCTAAAAATCAAGTGAGTGGGCAAAATTATGTTGTCAACCGCCCAGATTCGTCCATAGGAGCAGATCGACGGTCGGGGGGAAATCGAGGTTAGCGGAGTTGCACCGGGATTAGCACGATGGGTAGCGTCCATATACATTCATGAAGGATCTCGACTGTCCATCCAAAAGGACACGTGGTGCGTGATCATGTCATGTCGGTAGTCAGGGATTCAAGGGGTAAGAGCTCCTCATCATTTTACATCTCGAAACCCCGAACCCCGAAATGTCGATAAGCTCCCTTCAAAGCTGAGCCCACGGTCCTAGCGCCAGGTCATGATAAGCGAGCCCGAGAATGGAGGTAGCCCCCTTTTAATGACAAATCCATCTCGGTCGTTCATCTGAAGGACACACAGCACAGATCTGAGGCTCAGGTGGGGCCTTTTAGGATTTTCCTAGCGAAAGCGTCGAAGTCATCTTAGCCGTCCATCCATCGATGAAACTCAGGGGCATTGGACTTAAACGGGGCATGGATCTAGGCAACCAGGATCTGCACGCTCAGATCTACGGTCAAGAGTGGATTCCAGAGGCCCCCCGCCATTCTACCTTTAAGTGGAGGGGGGGGTCTGAAATTGAGCACACAACTCTCTAATGGCCATGATCGGGGCACCTAAATCAATGGCTAAGGCTCCATTCTGGATCCCCTTTTCCTTTCTACCTTTAATCATGGGGGGGGGGGTGTCCGGAATTGGGTGTGCACCTTTCCAACAGCCGAGATCAGAGTGCCCAGATCAACATCGCTCAGACGATTCCGACCCCCCTCAACCATTCTTCCTTTAACAAACGTGGGGCCCCCTCCCGTTGTGTCACCTTTTGAGCCACCTCTCCCCTGCCACCTATTCTCCACTTCACCACATGACATGACCCGCTTCCTTTTTCCCCACCACTCATCCTATTACATCTGTCCATCTACCCTCTCATCCACCCACATGGCCCCTCCCCTCCACAGTGTCCACATCATCACACCCTCATCCAAACCCGCCATTTGGGTCCCCGCACAGCCGTCCAATGAAGCAAGACCGTTCAGTTGATCCAGGTGGCACCATTTGGAGACCTCCACGTCCCAGAAGGCAGAGTTGATTGAGGTCATCCCCACTCCTGAGAATGCAGTTATGGCGGTTGTTGTTGGTGGTTGAGCATCATCTTTGCCAAAAAGAGGAAGGTCCAGCAAAGGACTAATTCACGTCGACTCACCTGCAGAAGGACAATCCGAAATCTGATGGTGTCTATCATAGGCACACGATCATCCTGAGTCTGCATGGGCAAGCTATCAGAAGCCATGCAAACGCAATTCTTTAATGCAACATCTTGTTTTTGTTGTTGTTGTGGTTTTTGAGTATATGTAGGCATTTTTTCCATTTTTGTAAAGGGGTCAATGGTTGAGCTAGGCTCCCGATTGTAAATTTTTGTTGTAGCGCTGGTCGCTGTGGTTAATGTATAAGGCATTTGAGACTTCTTACTTTATGGATGTCAGCATCCTTTTCCATCTCTTTGTTTACTATGTTAGAACAACTTGGAATTGGAGGATCCAGTCGAGTTGCGCTGTTGTAGGATGATGTAGGTTGGATAACTGCAGCAGTCGCAGCGTTTCTAATCGGTTCTTGTGTTTTCCCAGCATTGGAATGGCTTGGAATTGGAGGATCCAGTTGAGTCACCCTTCAGCTCCTTGAAACTCTGGACCAAGAGGATCTTGGATTCTGAGTTTTTCTTCTTCAAGTTTTCGAAGGTTTATTGCCCGAGGCAGTCTTGCTCACCCTTCTCACAAGTCCTCCATCTACCACCCTCTAATCAAATTACTGACGGAAGTTGGATCAAGACCTCCCTTGCTTTATACATACCAGACCCTGGTTCCTGTGTCAATGCTGCTTTCCTGGGTCTCTTCCCATTCGACCACCCCCATTTATTAAATCGTGACAATAAAAACTGATGGGCGTTGGGCTCTGCTCCTGCAAGCAATCCAGGGGTGACTTCCGATGCTAACATTTCTGGCACTGTTGCTGGGGATGGATATTGAATATTTTCCCTAGGATTGAACAACAATGATTAACTGATTCTGAAGGTGCATCAGATATCAGAATTATCAATATTGCTACTATGCACCTGGCGACTCCATTGTTTCCACTTCACTGTTTCAGCTGTGGCTACTGTTGGCACACTTGAAAGATAACCCTGAGGAGCTTTCTCGAGAAGGTTTCAGCAGCTTCTTTCTCAGCCTGAGAAGTTTCCTGGGGTAACGACAACGTTAATATTTGGCCTTTGATGGTGAACAAGGACCAGGCACATTTGAAGCTGCGCATCTTTCACCTAGCGGCTCCATGATTCGAGGATCAATTGGCGACTCCACTGGTTCGATATGGAGAATATTCTAGCTCAAAGGTCTGCTTTATGTGACTTTTCCCAGATAGTTGGTTTTCCTAATGCACTTCCTGATAGAGACATATGGGAAAATTCCCTCCTTGAATTTCACGCAAAGAGTTGGGAGGTACCAGCTGAGCATTTACTAGACTTTCATGAGGTTATTCATTGACTTAATATCATGCATGAAGATGTCCAAATTAATCTCTTCAGGTATTCACTGAAGGGAACTGCTCTTGAGTGGTGTTGATCTCTTCCCGCTGCGAGCATCCACTCTTTAACAGATTTTCATTCAGCTTTCCATTCATTTTGTAAAGATTATTTTCCAGCTGATTGTTTATATGAGAACTGTTGTGAGGATTTTTCTTTGCTTCTTGGACCCTTTGCTAGTCCTGAAGACCATGTCCATGATGAAGCTTTTACTGTGGAGGAAATTATTTGCCAGGAAAATATAGAGGTGTTGAATGATATTAATTGTGTTAGCCCTAGAATGGAAGCATCTGACATCATATCATATGCCTCTATTCTTTTAGATGTTCATAACGATCAACATGCCTCTTATGGAAATTGTGAGTTTATTGAGCAAATGTGGTCCATGGTAGATGACTCACCTGGGTATCGGGTTGAGGTAGATGTTCCTAGCAGCTCTGCTCATGATGACGAAGACCCTCTCTTTTTAAAAGAGGGGTTAGTTGTGGAAGAGGATTCTTCTCTTTTCCTCCAGGGGGTTTCTCACGATATATTTTTACCTAGGATTAAAGAGAAAAAGATTATATGAGTAGCCAGAACCAACAATTCCCACTATCCCTAAAATGGAAATTCTTTATGGGATCACTGTTCTGGAGAAGGATCATATCAATAAATGACAGCCCCTTTTTGATGTATATTATAGTGATGATGAGAAGCAGGCTTATCCTACATTTGATCACTATAAAGATACTGAAGAGTCAGTCAGCAAGTAGAACCACCCCATGGTCCCTATTTATGATGAATATGAATCAGACCTGGAGGAGAGCCAAGAAGAAGAGCAGAAAGAACTAGTGGAACAGGTGACTTCCTGCCCAGAGCCCGCCCATTCACCTATGTAGACTCATGAAGTTCATCCCTGTAGGAGTAGTTGTGGAGTAGAGAAGGCTTGCTGCTACCCTTTTCATAGGGTTTTCCACTCATTCTATGATCCTGTCAGCGAGTACATGGAGTGGCATGCCCTTTATGCCTTGGAGCAGCCCTATTCCATATCAACTTCAGCCTATGAGGAGAAGTTGAAGAGTGTAGTTGTTTTGTTGTCATGGTTACACCATCTACTAGTGATCATCGATAGAAAGAAAGAGCTTCCCTTCAGGAAGTTACTTGATTGGCTATTGTGGAAGTCTACTTTCACCTAGCCCCATGTAAAGTGTTTTATTAGTTTAGGATTGTATATAAATAAGCTCCTTTGATCATGTATCTTTATTTTGTTTCTTTTATTTTTTAGCTTGTATTTTTAGCAGCGGGATGTTTTGAGCTTGACTCCATAGCCCAACAGCAAGGCACTGAAGCTGCGGAATGAGTTCTTAGAGCATCACAGGGACGACTCTATCCCCCATGGAGCCTAATGTTAGCGACAATTCTTTTCTTGGGCTCGAGAGCATCCAGGTCTACAAGTTGCATGAAGAATGCCCAAGCGTATCATGTAAATCCTTATTTCAAGCTAAAAATCAAGTGAGCGGGCGAAATTATGTTGTCAATGGCCCAGATTCGTCCATAGGAGAAGATTGACGGTCGATGGGAAATCGAGGTTAGTGGATTTGCGTCGGGATTAGCACGATGGGTAGCGTCCATATACATTCATGAAGGATCTCGACTGTCCATCCAAAAGGACACGTGGTGCGTGATCATGTTATGTCGGCAGTCGGGGATTCGAGGGGTAAGAGCTCCTCGTCATTTTACATCTCGAAACCCCAAACCCCAAAATGTTGATAAGCACCCTTCAAAGCCGAGCCCACGATCCTAGCGCCAGGTCACGATAAGCGAGCCCGGGAACGGAGGTAGCCCCCTTTTAATGACAAAGCCATCTCGGTCGTTCATCTGAAGGACATGTGGCACAGATCTGAGCCTCAGGTGGGGCCTTTCGAGATTTTCCTAGCGAAAGCGTCGAAGTCATCTTATTTGTCCATCCATCGATGAAACTCGAGCGTGTTGGACTTAAAGGGGGCATGGATCTGGGTGGCCAATATCTACACGCTCAGATCTACAGTCAAGAGTGGATTTTAGAGGCCCCTCGCCATTCTACCTTTAAGCGAAGGGGGGGGGGGTCCAGAATTGAGCGCGTAGCTCTCTAATGGCCAGGATTGGGGTGCCTAAATCAACGGCTGAGGCTCCATTCCGGACCCCCTTTTCCTTTCTACCTTTAATCAAGGGGGGGGGGGTCCGGAATCGGGCACGCACCTTTCCAATAGCCAAGATCAGAGCG
This sequence comes from Picea engelmannii, assembly GCA_009831015.1. Lineage (NCBI taxonomy): Eukaryota > Viridiplantae > Streptophyta > Pinopsida > Pinales > Pinaceae > Picea > Picea engelmannii. The sequence goes on from ML809033.1 coordinate 399,518, forward strand.
CCCAAATCAACGTCACTCAGACGATTCCGGCCCCCCTCAACCATTTTTCCTTTAACAAATGTGGGGCCCCCTCCCATCGTGTCACCTTTAGAGCCGCCTCTCCCCTGCCACCTATTCTCCACTTCACCACATGACATGACCCGCTTCCTTTTGCCCCCCGACTCATCCTCCTACATCTATCCATCTACCCTATCATCCACCCACATGGCCCCTCCCCTCCGCAGTGTCCACGTCATCACACCCTTGTCCAAACCCACCATTTGGGTCCCTGCACAACCATCCAATGAAGCAAGACCGTTCAGTTGATCCAGGTGGCACCATTTGGAGACCTCCACATCCCAGAAGGCAGAGTTGATCGAGGTCATCCCCAGTCCTAAGAATGCAGTTATGGCGGTTGTTGCTGGTGGTTGAGCATCATCTCCGCCATAAAGAGGAAGGTCCAGCAAAGGACTAATTCACGTCGACTCACCTGCAGAAGGACAATCTGAAATCTGATGGCGTCTGTCATAGGCGCACGATCATACTGAGTCTGCATGAGCAGGCTGTCAGAAGCCATGAAGACGCAATTCTTTAATGCAACATCTTGTTTTTGCTGCTATTGTGGTTTTTGAGTATATGTAGGCATTTTCACCATTTTTGTAAAGGGGTTGATGGTTGATCTAGGCTCCTGATTGTAAAGTTTTGTTGCAGCACTGGTCTCTCTGGTTAATGTATAAGGCATTTGAGACTTCTTACTTTATGGATGTCAGCCTCTTTTTCCATCTCTTTGTTTACTGTGTTAGAACAACTCAGAATTGGAGGATCCAGTCAAGTTGCACTATTGTAGGATGATGTAGGTTGGATCATTGAAGCAGTCGCAGCATTTCTAATCAGTTCTTGTGTTTTCCCAGCACTGGAATGGCTTGGAATTGGAGGATCTAGTCGAGTCACCCTTCAGCTCCTTGAAACTCTGGACCAAGAGGATCTTGGCTTCTGAGTTTTTCTTCTTCAAGCTTTCGAAGGCCTGTTGCCCGAGGCAGTCTTGCTCACCCTTCTCACAAGTCCTCCATCTACCACCCTTTAATCAACTTACTGACGGAAGTTGGATCAAGACCTCCCTTGCTTTATACATACCAGACCCTGGTTCCTGTGTCAATGATGCTTTCCTGGGTCTCTTCCCATTCGACCACCCCCATTTATTAAATCGTGACAATAAAAAATGATGGGCATTGGGCTCTACTCCTGCAAGCAATCCAGGGGTGACTTCCGACGCTAACAACCGACTTACTTGCTTTATATACAAAATGTGATTGAATTTATAAATGTCTCAAATGTCTATCTAACACATAATTAGCTACTACATCTGTTAATGTATTTAGACATATATGAATGTGTTGATATTCAATGTAATCTAAATGACGTTCCAAGAGGAGAATTTGTAAATATACCCTTAATAAAGTAGAACTTTGGATAGCATAAATATTACTCAATTATAGTACTACTAATTGTGAATCAATTCATACAACAAGCTGACAGATTCCAAGTGAAACAACATCGGTCAATAATTCGATGATTGCATTGTATTCCATGATATTGTTAGTTGCATGACTGAGGCAAACACCATGTAGATTGATTAATTCATTCATGGGTGCATAGATTTCCCAAGCAGTAGATGCTAGGTTATGAGTACTACGACTAGCGCCATCGACAAAGCTAATGTAGGGTAGTGAAGATATCAACATATGGAACCCAAGCACAATGCAAGGTAAGCAGTTGGGGGTCGAAACCAAATAACGAAAAAAGAACACAAAAAGTAGGACACAAGAGTATGTTTTGAGACCCGAAATTGACATCCCCATTACCCTATTATACTCTTCAGCTATACCTTTTTGGCCTACCTAAATATTGAGTGAATGACAAGAACACTACCATTTTCCAGTAATAAGGTCATAAGGTAAAGTATGGTTAATTCATGCATTTTGTGGTTTATTGAGTTAGGGAATTAAATATTTCATGTACTAATGCTTCAATTTGTCATATATATAAATCTTTGACCTCTAGATATCCAGCGTTCCTATACCAGCTCAGCTATCCGGTACCTACGCACCAAGAATGCTATTGTCCGAATCTAGTACCAAACACATCCGGTACTAAAATCTCATCTATTGCGATCCGGTATCAACAACCATGCACTGTTATGATCCGGTACCAATGGCCACGCACTGTCATGATCCGGTATGACCTTTTGTGCACTGTCATGATCCGGTACCATCTACCTGTTACGATCCGGTACTAATATGGAAGAGCCTAATGCACTAAGTTAAGTTACAGATCTCGCCTAAGCCAATTGGTGGACGTCTTTTTGCTTTAGCAAGGCTATGATAAGAATAGTTTGTTGATTTCCTCATCCTCATGCACTTCGTTTCATGAGCATGAAGCTAAAGATGTAACCGAATGATTGAACTTAACAACTGATTGATTTGCAAATCACTTCACCTCCTTGTGTTTCACGATTAAGACTATTAAATAGTTGTGGCAAGGATGGTGGGAGAGAGGGGAGTTAGCATATTACCAATATGTAAAGCAGGGTATGATAGTACAAAACATATTCTGAGTGAAGATTAATGGAATGTCATTTTATCTCCATATTCTGAATATCTATGATTAAGTGTGAGTTGAGTTGTTAACGAAAGTTTGATTTTATGTTTTGAAATGTGAGTAAGAATAATGTATGTGTTGAAGACAAGCCTCCTGTAAACTTCAGCAGCTGACCTGTTGAAGCAACAAGGGCCCACCGCCCAACAAAGGTCAGCCTCTTTGTAGATTAGCAGTGGCATTTTTTTTCAGTAGTGTAAACATTAAATTAGGTGAAGCTTTAACTTTGTTAGATGATAACAATATATCTTAGACTAGGATTTCCATTATATAATTGTTTAGAGATATTTATTTTCTCTACTTTTGCATATGCTCTGTTCTCATGAATTTGATTTCCTTGAGTGATCATAGATGTTGGCAGAAATAGTCAAAACTATTTGGATAAGAACTAGTGAAGTTCATTGTGAACCACAACAGAACCAACATATTGACTATTGAACTACCCATGCTATGCTT
>ML809033.1:410305-427590 GCA_009831015.1 Picea engelmannii
ATGCTATGGGTATTGATCATACAAAGGTAAAAGCAAAGGTAACATGGTATTTATTTTCCTATGCTCATAAAACTACAATAAGTATGAAAATATATACTAGATATTATGACCTTAGTATTAAACCCATGCACCTATCCCTCATATCCATATGCCTAAACCTAATCAATCCTCTCATAGCTCTTGAACATGGTTAAGGGCAAAAATCATATCGAAATATGAAGCATGTATAGAAATAATAAGCCACGAATATATTTCATCCTTAAGCAATTCACAAACCTATCTCATATCATGAACCATGACCTAACATTAGATTCACCACCCGAACGTCCAATCACCTATCCCAAAATGATGCCTTGAACATCCAATGTCTTATCCTCATCATTACAGTAACAGGTAGAAATGAAATGGCTTATCTAGTGGCGAAGCCATCTAGATAAGCCTCATCTGTTCATAATTGTTCCTTACGGCATCCTTACTTAAACATACCATTCACATTACCAACAACATCACCATATTCCCCCTTGTCGTGAGCTTTCTCCAGTCTTGAACCTACTCCTTTTTGGTACCAAACCCTGACCTCATCAATTGACTAAACCCTTGTGCTATAACCCGATCCTTTTCTCACAACTTATAAAGATGGTGGTTAGTAGACACAAACCGGTCTTCCAAATTTATAGGGAAACCGAGGAGTTCCAATTATGTCAAGAAAAATATGCTAGATCAGGGTGGATGCCATTTCTGGAAAAATTTACAGGCTGGCATGAGAAGATATCTCATGAATTTATTTAGGATTATGATGGAGAGATTACACATATAGGCAATCTACAACTGAAAATTAATGAAGAAACTGTAAGGGAGGTCATAGAACTACCTAGCAGAGGAGACAAATACTTCAACGATGTAGGAATCAACAAAGAAATGTGCCAACGATTCTTGAAAGAAGATCATCAACACCCTGACTGGAAGAAGGGGATCCCTAGGAACTACATCAAGGAAGAATATCATCCAATGATTACCAGTCTTCAACGATTTGTCACCTGTGAAGGAAGGTATGTTGTGACCTTCATATATCATCTTATGCTTCTATTACATTTTGAAGGAGGCCCTTAAATCAATTTCCCATATTTTCTATGGATGAGTTTGAACAAAATGGCAAGAGGTGTTAAATCCATCTCCAAAACAGAGAAGACTAGCATTTACCATCAAGGTCTCATTAAAATGCTAGTTTTACATGAGTTTAGGAAACAAAGGATTAGTTGAAAAACCCTTATCACACAACACTTGTAGCACACATTTTTTGCTACTTTGTTTAATCGCTCTGATACCAATTTGTAGCACACATTTTCTGCTACTTTGTTTAATCTCTCTGATACCAATTTGTAGCACACATTTTTTGCTACTTTGTTTAATCGCTCTGATACCAATTTGTAGCACACCCATTTCAGAACTCTGGGTTTACTCGTGCTCTGATACCCATTTGTACAAAGCTCATACAGATATCATATATCCCATGCATTTAAACAAATAAACACATTTAACTCAGAGTAAAACATATCATTACTGCTATAATTAAACAATCCATAGCATTCCATATTAATTCGTATACACAGTGGAAAACATGATAACATTTACAGAAGAGACATGATAAAATGTGATAAAACATAGTTAGACACTTATCTGGTAACAATGGTGGGTTCCACCAACCAAATTCAAGCCTTCCACAAACCTCCCAGCCTTAGACCGCACTGCTCATCAACTCAACAGTGGGTCACCCCTGAGCTGGGACTAAGCTCCACCCCAAGGCAAGGAATATAGGCTCAGGTGGAGGTTGCAGGGAAAATAGTCACACACAACCACAAGGAAGGGATTCTCTGCAAGGAATCTCCCATGCTCACTGCCCACAGACCCTCATTCCCCACATGCCTGTTCCACCCCAGGAGAATGCACTTTCTCTGTCACCTAGACAGTCCTTCGGCTGCAAATATCCCTTACCTTGGGTTACAGGAACAGACCAGACCGGAAGTCTCTGGGCTCTATGGCAACTACAGGGTTCCTTCCAAGAGTTCTCTCCTTCCCCTGTGCACTCTCTCAACTGGAGGGAGTCTCTCATAGGCCAACAAGCCTCATGCAGTCCAGTACTGCGTAGTATCAACAATCCCACAGAAAAACAGACACGGGCTTTCCAAAAACTGGATTCGGCAATCACAGGATGGCTTCACAGTCACGGCTTCAGAACAGGGAATGCTCGCATAGACTCACTCAACTTTCCGAACAAGCAAGGACTCTTCCCCAAAATCAACACAGGCTTCTCGTAGCCTGGGGATTACACACACAGGATTTCTCAGAATCAGACACAGACATTCGAGTCACAGGATCTCACCAAGGTTCTCTACAGGAGTCAGGTTAGTCATACTGCTCAGGATCTGTACGCGTTCGGACAATCTGGTGGAATGGAGTGGAACCTTCTCATGGCTCACCCTGGCCATTTTATTTGCATGCACCAGGGTTGACACTTGTCACCCATGGAACTGCATGTGTTCCACTAGCACACGTTCCTCCCACCACTTGGGAATTCACGTGTCCTTCCAAAAATGACTTAGGATAAAAAACATATGATGCACATATCTTTTGGAATAATATTGAAATATTATTCCCAGGCTTAAGCCCCCCTAGGCTTCGACCCTAGGCTCAACACTTATCCCTTTTCCCACCGTCCAGCCCCTAATTCCTTGCCCACTCTGTGGATGCTCAGTCCCCCTTCACTCATTCATCGTGGTCGGTCTGCACCTGGTGGCGTTTATATTTTATTAAGTGTTCTGCATGATTACATATACAACAGCAGGCTCCTGGCCTTCAATACTCAGGCTCCCTGGCCTAACAACACATAAGCCTCCAGCTTATGAAAACTTGGCTCACCAGCCTATAAAACATAATTACAATTCCTTTCCAAACATGGTTTACAATGGGGCTCAACCTTGGGGACACTACAATCCCCCTCCCCTTATTTTTGCACTGTCCTCAGTGCAACTTACACTGTCTCTACAAGCCTTTCAAAATTTTCAAAAAGATGCGGGTACTCTGCCTACATAACCTCTTCATGCTCCCATGTCATGTCCTCATGACCATACCAGGTCCACTGGACCTTTACAAGCTCTATAACTCGATTCCAGAGCTGTTTGCTTTTCCTGTCCAATATGCGCATAGGATGCACTTGCAGGACACCATCTGGTTCCACCTGAATCATAGTCCAATCGATAATATGATTAGCATCAGGTACATATTTCTTAAGCACTGAAACATGAAACACATTATGTACAGTCATAGATGAAGGTAATGCAAGCATGTATGCAACCAGCCCAATCCTTTCCAGGATCTTAAATGGCCCACAAAATCTTGCTGCCAACTTGGTGCAACTTCCCAGCCTCAGGAAACTCTTGTTAGTTTTCACTTTCAGGAACACATGATCACCCACTTTGAATTCTCTATGGGTTCTGTTACTATCAGCGTAACTTTTTTGCCTGTCCTAAGCAAATTTTAAATTAAGTTTAATTCTTATCATTTGGTCTTCCATCTCTTTGAGTAGTTCAGACCCAACTACTACTCTATCAGCTGGATTATCCCAGCTCACTAGAGTGTTGCACTTTCTTCCATAAATCGCTTCGAATGGGCTCATCTTCAATGATGCATGATACCCATTATTGTAGGCAAATTCTACCAAATGCAGGTAGCCTTACCACCTTGATGGTTTATCCATCACATACATTCTCAGCATGTCTTCTATTACTCTGTTTACTCTCTCTGTTTGTCCATCAGACTCAGGATGATATGTTGTACTAAAGTTCAGATTCATTCCAAATCCCTTGAACAGTCCTTTCCAGAAATTCAAAGTGAATTTTGGGTCTCTATCAGACACAATTGTCTTAGGAATTCCATGCAAGCTTGCAACTTCTTTTAGGAAAATGTCAGCAACATCTGCTGCTCTGTGGGTGGTTTTCAGTGGAATAAAATGGGCAGCTTTAGTAAGCTTGTCCACCACCACCATGATTGAATCATGCTGCTTGCTTGTTCTAGGCAATCCTATGATAAAATCCTTTGTTACCATGTCCCATTTCCATTTAGGAATAGGTAAAGGCTGCAGCAACCCTGCTGGGTTCCTGTGCTTAGCCTTAACTTTTTGGCACTCCATACATCTGGCGATGTATTCAGTGATTTCATTCTTCAAACCCGGCCAAAAATAATGGCCTTTGACTGCTGCCATAGTCTTTTGATATCTAGGATCTCCAGCATAAGCCACGTTATGCATCTCCTTTAGAATTGCCAGCTTCAATTCTCGGACATTGGGTACATACACTCTGTTTTTATACAGAAGTAAACCATTAGTTCCCAAGGTGTAACTTTCCTTGGTCTGGGGTCTCTCACACTGCTATAGCTTTGCTACAAGATTTTTGTACTGCAAATCAGCATTTGCAGCGTCCAAAATTATGTCTTTCATCTCAGTCTGGTACATGCTAATGGCTGTAGCATGTAATTCGTGCACTTTTCTGCTGAGTGCATCAGCCACCTTATTTTCCTTCCCTTTGATATGCTTGATATCAAAGTCATATTTGCACAGAAACTCCAGCCATCTGATTTTCCTAGCGTTTAAGGTCGGTTGATCAAATAAATACTTCAGACCGTTATGGTCTATTCTCAACTCGAATCTCTTTCCCATGAGGTAATGTCTCCATTTCCTCAAGGCATGGATGATTGCTGCCAGCTCTAAATCGTGAGTGGCATAGTTCTTCTCATGTTCCTTTAACTTTCAGGATTCATAACAAACTACAAATCCCTCTTGGATGAGAACTCCTCCCAACCCCTCCTTACATGCATCTGTGCACACTATGTAATCCTTATTTGGTTCTGCAATCTTCAGGATTGGAGCACTAGTTAGTAGTTGCTTCAATCGCTGGAAACTACTTTCAAATTCTTCAGTTCACTGGAACTTCTTCCCCTTCCTTTGCAAGGAAGTGATAGAATGAGCTATCCTTGAGAATCCATCTATAAACCTCCTATAGTAGCCTACCAGAACCATAAAATATCTAACTTCTGCCACATTCCTTGGCATTGGCCATTCTCGAATGGCTTGTACCTTCTCAGGATCCACAGTGATCCCTTCTTCAGATATAATGTGTCCCAAGTAATGGATCTGCCTTTGGTAAAAAGATCACTTACTCAGTTTTGAGTACAGTTGGTGTTCTCTCAACACATGCAGCACCATTCTCAAGTGTTTCTTGTGTTCTTCTTCTGTCTTGGAATACACCAAGATATCGTCCAAGAAGACTATGACAAACTTGTCCAAATAATTTCTGAACACTCCATTCATTAAACACATGAAAACAACAGGTGCATTGGACAGTCCAAACGGCACCACTGTGAACTCATAATGACCGTACCTTGTTCTAAAGGCAGCCTTGATGATGTCCTCATCCTTTATTCTCACTTGGTGATATCCTGATCGGAGATATATTTTTGAAAATATGTTTGTATCCTTCAACTGATCAAAAAGATCATCAATCCTTGGCAGAGGATACTTGTTCTTGACAGTGACCTTATTCAACTGTCGAAAATCAATGCACAGCCTCAACGTCCCATATTTCTTCTTCACGAATAGGATTGAGGCTCCCCATGGTGACACACTAGGGTGAATGTAACCTTTCTTCAGTAGCTCTTTGAGCTGCAATTGCAACTCTTTCATCTCTTGTGTACTCATTCTATAAGGAGCCTTCGAAACTGGAGCTGTTCCAGGCATCAAATTTATAGAAAAATCAATGTCCCTCCTTGGAGGTAGTCCAGGTACCTCCTGAAATATGTCCTTGAATTCTTTGAGTACTTCATGGTCTTCCATATTTGAGACTATATCTTGGAATGCTTCTTCCACCCAGGCTGCAAATAATTGACAACCTTTTCGGTAACATTTCTTCAGCTACATGGCTGAGATTTCTCTCACAGCCATAGCTCTAGGAATTCCTTGGACTGTTACCTGATTTCCCTCTTTGTTCAGGCATGTGAACCTCTTGTTACAACAATCCATAAGGGCATGGTGCTGGTCCAACCAATCCATCCCAATTAAGCAATCATATGAGCCTAAAGGCAGAATGTTCAATTCAGCCATAGTGCTCATTCCTTTCATGTCCACTAAACATGACTTAACCAATTCAGTGACCTTCCTCTTGGTCCCTATGGCTAACTGCACAAACCAAGACTTCTCATGTTTGCTTCTCATTAGATGCAAACTATCCACCACTCTAGGATCTACATAACTATGGCTAGCCCCTGAATCAATTAAAATAACAAGTGGTCGGTTGTTGATTGTACCTTCCACTTCAATCATGTGCGATTGAAATTCTGCTTGCTTATTGTCCAGGGATGCATATATCCTCGGCACTCTACTGCCCATATCCTCCACTGTTTCAACTTACTGAACAGTATGGACAGTTCTTGCTTTGTCTTTTCTGTGGGGGCAGTCTCTGTACCTATGATTTCCTTTACATCCCCAACACTCTATAGGTGGAGGCCTTGGCATCTACTCACTCCCTTCAACCTTCCTAGGCTCTTTAAAAGATGACTGTCCCCAAGGACTGTTTCTAAAAAAGGAAGGCTTGCTTCCCTTCTGCCTCTGTTCCTTCTTAAATTTCCTCCGATCATCTCAGACCTTCCGAAGGATAGGCCTTTCTCCTTGTTGTTCATACAAGCATTTCACTTTTCTGATGGTCTCTTCCATGGTCTTAGGATCATCATATTGAATCTTGTCACTCATGGAAGGTGGTAGTCCACTCAGATACCTCTGAATTTTAACAGCTTCGTCCTTGATGAATGGAACATACTTCAGTAGTTCCAGAAAATTTCGTTCATACTCATCAATGGTCATACTACCCAACTTGAGTTCAAAGAACTCCTTCATCTTTCTGTCATAGTATCTTTTAGTCAGTTATTTATTCTCGAAATACCTCTTAAACTCCTTCCACGTGACCTCTTTCTCTGTTATGTGTTGCACCTGTACAAACTGATCCCACCACATGGATGCTTTTCCTTTCAGTTGGTACATTGCAATTCTTCCTTCTGCATAGGCAGAATAATTCTGTAGTTGGAAGTATTTCTTCATGCCAAGTAACCATGTCTCGACATCTTCCTCCTTCTTATGTTCTCCATCAAATGTTGGAGGCTTAATCTTGTTCATATCTCCTTTCAATTCCTCCCTTCCAGATTTTCGATGTTTTCTAGTAGGGGACAGGCTTGAACTACTGTGTGTCTTCCTGTCATAATGTCTTTGGGAGCGACTAAGATGTCGGCTACCACTCCTAAACCTACTTCTTCTCCCATGGGTTCTGCAACTCTCCATCGTACTTGAGTTCCTTCCCTTCTCAAGTTTCTTCTCTATTCTTTCCAGGCTCTTCAAAAATTTTAAGTTTAGTGCACCTTGCCTATCCCTGACTTTCATAAGCTTTTGGCTATCAGCTCGGCGAGCCTTGGCCTCTCTTTGCAATCCTTCAATGATTTTCATTATGTTTTATTCCTTATCCTTATCTTTTCTATGCCCATTGGAGTTCGATCCTTCAATTCCCAAGTTAACATCCTTTCCTTCCTGTTCGTCTTCTATTTCGGGGGTAATCTACACCTTTCCCCACTCCATACTCAGTCATTGGTTAACTGGAGTCCTGACCTCTGTTGAACTCTGCACATGCACTGTGCAAATAAAATCATAGTTTATCAGGCCATTAAACCTTCAGGAACAATCTTCAACATTTATAACTAATACCAACAAGAACAAAAGACATTTCGATTCCAATGGGTTTTTTGAGCTCTCGTTCGGCTCTGCAATTTTCGTGTTTTTGAAGCTTTCATTTTCGGCACTTTGGGATTTCGGAACTTTGGGTTTTTGTACCTCGGGACTTCGGGTTTTGGGGTTTCGGAGTCTCGGTACTGGAGAGCTCCTGTTTAACTCTCCTTTCCAACCCCTGACTTCTGAAATTCTATTTTACCTTATTCTTCGGGTCTACAGCACAGTTGTCGCCCTTTACCAAAGTGGTGCATGGAACATTTTGGAGGATCCTCATCACGTTCGGTGACATCATTAGGGTCCCACCACTCTCCCTTCTCTTTTCGACCCTCTGACACACAGTACATCTCCATGTGTCCACATCCATTCCTAGAAAAATCCAACAGTCAGATCTTTCTCACATTGGACAGTCATTAAAGACCCGGAGATTCCCCAAAGGAATCTCATCCATTCATCGGGACTTAGCCACATGCTAACATCTCGACAGTATGGTCAGGATTTATCACGATGAGATTCTGAGTTCTTTGTCAACGAAACTCCCGAATCCCCAATTTTCCGAAACGAGTAATCTCTCAACACGTGGCCATCTCAAATCGAACGGTCCATGACTGCTCCGGGGTTTCCACCATGGAAAGTCTCGATCCTTTCAGGGTTTGGGGCTTCCAAACGCCGATGCGCTCTAACTCCCGTTAGCCCTCCAGGCTAGACTCGTGGTTCACACGACCTCCCCTTATATGACCACAGTCATACCTCCTATCGGGGTTTTGGATTTTCCAATGCCGAAACACATATGTCCTCAGGATTCCCAAAACGTTGAACCTCAATATGTCGATGGGCTCCCGATCTCAACCACGTGTCCCCACTGATGGACGGATCAGATCATTCCTAGGAATTTTACCATGAAAATTCCCGACTTCCTTCATGACTCTCGATATCACGATTCCCGATTTTCCAAAATGGGAAATCTCACGACCCGTGTCCTCCGTCTTTCGGATGGTCTAGATCTATTTCAGAGATTTTGCCCCTAGTCTCTGAGGTTTAACCTTCGGACATCTCTCGACAGATCCTATGACTGACGGGTTTTCCGGCCGAGATCTAACGGCTCAGATAGTTCCTAACCAATTCAGAATTTCACATATCGCGATTTCCACATTCTTGTGTATTTCAAAAGGAATTTTAATTCCTGCACACATTTTTCCAGATCCAACGGTCACGAGGACTCACCTTCCCTCCCAAAAAGATCCTAAGGTTCTAACACCATTGGTGTAGAGACCTGTCTCCCTGTGGCCATAGACCACACCAGTTGTGGTTTCACTCGCCACTATACTTCCTAAGCTTGTAAGCACGGTCAAGCAACTACTTGACACTCCGGAACAAACCAAGATCCGAAATTGGTCCTCCAGACCCAATTTCCTTTGCATTCTCGGTCCAAAGACCGCTCCACTGGCCCATATAGGCTCAGTGTCGAAACCTTCGATCTGATACCAATTTGTACAAAGCTCATACAGATATCATATATCCCATGCATTTAAACAAATAAACACATTTAACTCAAATTAAAACATATCATTACTGCTATAATTAAACAATCCATAGCATTCCATATTAATTCGTATACACAATGGAAAACATGATAACATTTACAGAAGAGACATGATAAAATGTGATAAAACATAGTTATACACTTATCTGGTAACAATGGTGGGTTCCACCAACCAAATGTAGGCCTTCCACGAACCTCCCAGCCTTAGACCGCACTGCTCATCAACTCAGCAGTGGGTCACCCCCGAGCTGGGACTAAGCTCCACCCCAAGGCAAGGAATCTAGGCTCAGGCAGAGGTTACAGGGAAAACAATCACACACAACCAAAAGGAAGGGATTCTCTCCAAGGAATCTCCCATGCTCACTGCCCACAGACCCTCATTCCCCACATGCCTGTTCCACCCTAGGAGAATGCACCTTCTCTGTCACCTGGACAGTCCTTCAGCTACCAATCTCCCTTACCTTGGGTTACAGGAACAGACCGGACCAGAAGTCTCTGGGCTCTATGGAAGCTACAGGGTTCCTTCCAGGAATTCTCTCCTTCCCCTATGCACTCTCTCACATGGAGGGAGTCGCTCACAGGCCAACAAGCCTCACGCAGTCTAGTACTACATAGTCTCAACAATCCCACAAAAAAATAGACATAATCTTTCCAAAACCTGGATTCAGCAATCACAGGATGGCTTCACAGTCACGGCTTCATAATAGGGAATGCTTGCATAAACTCGCTCAGCTTTCCGAACAAGAAAGGAATATTCCCCAAAATCAACATAGGCTTCTCGTAGGCTGGGGATTATACGCACGGGATTTCTCAGAATCAGACACAGACATTCGAGTCACAGGGTCTCACCAAGGTTCTTTACAGGAGTCGGGTTAGTCATACTGCTCAGGCTCCATACGCGTTCAAACAATCCGGTGGAATGGAGTGGAACCTTCTCACGGCTCACCCTGGCTGTTTTATTCGCATGCACTAGGGTTGACACTTGTCACCCATGGAACTGCATGTGTTCCACCAACACACATTCCTCCCACCACTTGGGAATTCACGTGTCCTTCCAAAAAGGAATTAGGATAAAAAACATATGATGCACATATCTTTTGGAATAATATTAAAATATTATTCCCAGTCTTAAGCCCCCCCTAGGCTTATCCCCTAGGCTCAACACTTAGCCCTTTTCCCACCTTCCAACCCCTAATTCCTTGCCCACTCTGTGGATGCTCAGTCCCCCTTCACTCGTTCATCATGGTCGGTCTGCACCTGGTGGTGTTTATATTTTATTAAGTGTTATGCATGATTACACTTTCAACAATAGGCTCTTGGCCTTCAATACTCAAGCTCCCTGGCCTAACGACACATAAGCCTCCAGCTTATGAAAACTTGGCTCACCAGCCTATAAAACATAATTACAATTCCTTTCCAAACATGGTTTACAACGGGGCTCGGCCTTGGGGACACTACAACACCTTCCCACATAAAAAAAACATGTGGAGGAAACCCAACATGCTCCAAAGAAAAGTAAGGAACGCCAAGAGAAAAAGAGCAATAAGGATAAGACAAATCCACCATCATCTAGGGTAGTGAGCCAACATGAAAAAGTAGGATGCTCTTCCATAGTCAACAAGACTTTAAAAATATCTGAATCAAAAGGTAAAAACAAATTAGTAGAGGAGACTTCAACGGTGGATGTTGATAAAGAGGGCCATCAGAAAATGATGAAGAAAGGGAAGCATAGATCAGAAACTAAAAGTAAACAGTCTATGGCGCAACCCCCTATCACCATTTCACAATTATAAAAGAAGAAAAGGAAGCCTGTGAGAATCTTTGATCTAGTACCTCCTTGTAAAAGAACCATGAGGAGCATGGCAAAGAAGGGAAAAACAATAGCCAGTCCTCATACAAAGGAAGATCCAATCGATCTTACCTCCCCTCCTGAGGATTTACCAATCCAAGATGACATCCCTAGTTTGAACAAGGAGCAATCCACTATTACTTTATGTGGGATGAGGGAGGAAGTCGAGGAAAGGGAATGTATCCAGCCAGTGATGATGGATTCAAAAAATACCTTGACAAAAGGAAAAATGAAGAAAAGGATTGGGGAATTGCAAAAACAAAATCAAGAACTCCAACAAGAAGTAAAGGAATATCAACTCTTGGATAGGTATATCAAAAAGGAAAATGATAAATTGAAAGGAAGTAGACAACAACCTCAAGACGACCATGAAGAGACGTCTAATAAGCTCAAGAAGGTATTACAACTCCTACAATATGTTAGGGTCATCAAAAGGGAGTTGAAAGAAGAGGCTTTGGCCATCAACATCATTGATCCACCAAAGTAAAGAACACAGTCTCAAGTTTTGAAAAATTTTGGGTTTGTTTTCAGTTGCATGAGGACATGCAATGATTTTGGCATGGGGGATTGTTGAGACCCAAAATTGACATCACCATTACCCTATTATACTCTTCACCTATACCTTTTTGGCCTACCTAAATCTTGAGTGAATGACAAGAACACTACCATTTGCCAGTAATAAGGTCATAAGGTAAAGTATGGTTAATTCATGCATTTTGTGGTTTATTGAGTTAGGGAATTAAATATTTCATGTACTAATGATTCAATTTGTCATATATATAAATCTTTGACTTCTATATATCCAATGTTCCTATACCAGCTCAGTTATCTAGTACCTACGCACCAAGACTGCTACTATATGAATCTGGTACCAAACGCGTCCGATACTAAAATCTCATCTGTTGTGATCTGGTACCAACGACCATGCACTGTTATGATCCGATACCAATGGCCACGCACTGTCATGATTCGGTACCACCTTTTGTGCACTGTCATGATCCGGTACCGTCTACCTGTTACGATCCGGTACTAATATGGAAGAGCCTAATTCACTAAGTTAAGTTCCATATCTCGCCTAAGTCAATTGGTGGAATTCTATTTTCTTTAGCAAGGCTATGATAAGAATACTTTGTTGATTGCCTCATCCTCATGCACTTTGTGTCATGAGGATGAAGCTAAAGATGTAACCAAATGATTGAACTTAACAACTGATTGATTTGCAAATAACTTCACCTCTTTGTGTTTCATGATTAAGACTATTAAATAGTCGTGGCAAGGATGGTGGAAGAGAGGAGAGTTAGCATATTACCAATATGTAAAGCAGCGTATGATAGTACATAACATATTCTGAGTGAAGATTAATGGAATGTCATTTTATCTCCATATTTTGATTATCTATGATTAAGTGTGAGTTGAGTTGTTAACAAAAGTTTGATTTTATGTTTTGAAATGTGAGTAAGAATAATGTGTGTGTTGAAGACAAGCCTCTTGTAGACTTCAACAGCTGACTTGTTGAAGCGGAAAGGGCCCACCACCCAACAAAGGTCAGCCTCTTCGTATATTAGCAGTAGCACTCATTAATTATCAATCTAGGATTCGTAATCAACAAAGTTACAAGGCACCAGTAAGAAAGGTGATTAATGAGATTAGTAGTAGCACTCATTAATTAGATTAGCAGTAGCACTCATTAATGATGGAATTCCTTAGGTTAGCAGTAGCACTCAGTAGCACACATAGTACTTCGTTAAGTAAATCCCATTTCTGAGTTCACTCAAAGGAATTCCATCATAATCCACTAACTCATAAGTTCCCTTATCCAACACTCGTTTGACAATATAAGGTCCTCGACACATAGCCTTGAATTTTGCGGCCCTTGGTAAATCATGATCTTGTTCATAGAGGAGAACTATATCACCCTTAGAGAAAACGTGTGGCTTGACATGCTTGTTGTATTGGGCTTTGACACATTTTTTCTGAACTTCAATAACCAGGGTGGCATCACGACGGGTTTCATCTAATTTCATTAGGTACAATAGATGTTCCTCTTCAGCAAAGTTGTTTAGAAGAAGTTCAACGGCTAGTTTCAAAGATGGTATCTCACATTCAATCTATAGAACAACTTCGATACCATAAACTAATTGGAAAGGTGTAAACCTAGTGGCAGACTTGATGAATGTCTGGTATGCCCACAATGTTGAAAACAACATTGTGTGCCAACTTGTCTTATGAAGTCCTATCATCCATCGAAGCATAGTAATAAGAACTTTGTTTATAACTTCAACCTGGCCATTGGTCTGTGGATAATTGGGGGTTGATTTTTCATGCCGAAGACCCAACTTTTTAGTAAGTTCGGACATCATGAAATTTTGAAAATGGCTACCGTGATCAATAACGATAGCTTGGGGGACACCAAACCAAGTAATGATATGATTGAATTTGAACAGTGCTGTGGTTTTCTCGGTGTTATCAAATGTAGGCATCGCCTTCACCCATTTAGTGAAGTAATCCACAACTACAATGATGTATCCATGCCCCCCGACCAAGTGAGGGTTACATGTCATGAAGTCAATGCCCCATTTTGTGAAGGGACCAACAAAAACTACAAGGTGTAAAGGAGCGAGATGATATCTTATATCATTATTATACGTTTGACAAGCATGGCATTTATGGATGACAATAATGAAGTATTTAAACAAAGAAGGCCAGAAGTACCCTGCTCATAAGATCTTTTGGGTAGTGGCATACCAGGACATATGACCACCATATGATCTAGAGTGGTAGTTATTCAAATCTTTCTTAGCCTCATTGTAGGTGAGACATCATCAAAAAATAGAGTCAACACCATGGCGATAAAGAGTGTCACCGAGAATGATGTATTGATGTGATTGATACAGCATACGACGACGATCTGTACTAGAAAGGTCGGGCTGAAAAGTTTGAGTCTGGAGATAAATGATAATATCTCCATACAAAATTTCATTAGAGCTAATCAGAAAAAGGGATTCATCAGGTAAGGAATCCTCTGCCACGTTTGTTGTATCATTTGAGGGAATATCACATATCAATTTTGAAAATACCAAAGATTTCTTAGACTTAGCGCATTTAAACTCTAAGTTGAACTCCTAGAGAATCACTATCCATTTGGATTACTTTCCCCTGAGCAATTGGCACATAAGGATATGATGCATAGGGTTGCAATCGGAAATAACAATGGTCTTGCATAATATAATATAATGACGAAAAATGTTGGACAACTTGGACGACTACCAAGGCCAGTTTCTCCACATGTAGGTATTTGGCTTCGGTAGTCATGAGACTCCAACTCAAATAATAAATTACATGCGAATCATCTTCTTGGACTAAAACCATGGCAATGGTAGAGTCCGAAGCAGCAAGGTAGAGGAAATAATCTTGACCATAATCAGGTGGGAAAATTAGTGGTGTACAGGTTAAGGCAAGTTTTAAAGATTCAAAGGCTTTATTGGCGGTATTGTCCCATACAAACTCATAACTTTCGTTCAATAGTCGAGTAAAACCCTGTGTTAACTCGACATAATTTAGAATGAATCAACACAAAAAAATTTCCTTCCCTTACAAACTTTGAAGCTGGCGTAGTATGGAAGGAGGAGGTAGATTAAGGATATCCTCAACCTTCAAAGTGTCTACCCAAATTCCATGAAGTGACGCAATAAAACCCAGAAGTTGGTTGTACTCCACACAAAAAACACATTTGTATGGGTTGAAACATATATGATGGTAATGACAATGAAGGAAAATGGCTCAGAGATGGGTCGAGTGATCTTGGTGGTGCATGGAATGCGCTGGTACATCATCAAGATACGGTTGTACGATGTTCTTGATATCATGAAAAACATAAGACATGGCACACTGAAAATTCGCACCAGTGTTCTTTAAATCGAAAGGTAGTTTCTAGTAGGCAAAAGTACCCCAAGGAAAAATGAAATTAGTCTTGTGTTGATCTGTGGGCAAAATATTAATCTAATTATCATCGTAGGAACCGTCCATTAAGGAAAACATTTCACTCCCGACACAATCGCTGACAATCTGGTCAACGAATGGGGGTGGATAAGTGTCCTTAGGACAAGATTTATTGATATACCTATAATCTACACATACATAGATCATGCCTTTCTTCTTATTGACCAGAACTATATTGGAGACCCAATCGGTTAAAGCCACAGGATAAATAAATCCATCCTTAAGAGGGTTTTCAACTTCGAGCTTGATAGCAATGACTTTACGAGGGTGGATTGGGCGAAGTCTCTTCCGGATAGGTTTAGCATTGAGGTAGGTCTTAATTTCATGTACAAAAATATTGGGGTCAATACCCGACATCTCTTTGTAGCTCCAAGTGAAAAGGTCACAAAATTCTTGAAAAATGGCTTTATAAGTGACAACCTCATCAACGGAACATGAGGCTCCGATGTGAACATTTTCAATGACTCTAGGTTTAATGGATATGTCAATAGGAATGATGGGTGATATATTACTCAGGTTCCCTTCATATAGCACGTCGTGGGATGACTCGGGAACAGAGGAAATGACAACAATGGTCGATGAAGTTGAAATCCATTGGTAACTCTCTATGGTGTGTTGTTCTAGGAAGAGAATGGAATGATGATGTCCATTGTCCCATGGGGTGTCTTCGATGGACATAACTCACATGATCCTCTCATTTGTAGGAAAGATGACGTGAAACAGATCGAGAGATGAATCATAAAGAGAGGGTGTAGAAGGGGTTGTAGATTAAATGGCTTGATAAGCGGATTCAACTGGACTTAAGGGCATTTTTTCACCACAATGAAGATAATCACCAGGATTAGGTATTATCCATGGGGGTTTTACGGACAAAGGTGGAAATCATGTTGATTGAGGTGAAAAAAGGAGGTGGAACATCAGGTGGTGGTATTGGGAAGGTACCCATCAACGTTGATTCTTTCAGAAGACCCACATCGACATTCTCGTACCTAGGAGGTGTCTCAAAGATAAAGGGTACGTTGCTAGTACGGGAATCGGAATTGAAAAAGGCCAGTTGGTCAACCGTAACGAATTTTCCTTGATGTGGGAAACGTAACACACGGAAAAGTGTAGACACAACTACATGCATGGAATCAATCCATCTACGTCCAAGTAAGAGGTTATAGTCAAGAGACACATCAAAGACCTTGACCTCGACATTGACCAATTTTCCTTCCAACGTAATAGACAACGAGGGAATAACACCGTAGGGTTTAAAACTAGAATCATTGAAAGCCTTAAGTGTATTTCATGATTTAGTGAGGAGGGAAGTGCCAATGGCTTTCCAACAAGTAACTAACATAACACACATCAAGACACCCTCATCAATAAAATTTCTACAGATATTCTTGTTCTCGACAAAAATTTGGATCTAAAATGCTAACTGAGGAGGTAGCCTTGGAATATGGTATTCTAGGTTAAATATTATCAAATTCGTATTGGTGGGATCAATTCCACCAATGGCCTTTAACAGTGCCTTCCATTGAGTGGGACAACTTTGAAGGACTTCAAGAGATGACATCGCAGAGGGTGCTTGCACAAGATCTTCCACAATATTGTAGTTTTTAGTAGCACGTGCATGAGGATTGAAGGTAGAATTCTGAACAATGCCTTTGGGAGGAGGGAAGAGGACTATATCGGGACCCGGTCATTCGAGAAGAAGAGGAATGTTGGGACGTGAAGTTGAGGGATGCGTTTGAACCAATGAAGGTGGTAAATCATCAACTTTATCCTTTGAAGGAGAATAATATTTGGCCCAAGTGGTGATTGCAACGTCGTTCTTGGTAGAATTACCAGTACACATAAGGACATATGAAGTAGTGGAATGAGAGGTTTGGTCATGAATGACCAATTGGGTGTGTTCTTGAGAAGGGAAAGGTTGTGACAAAATGGAAGGTGTGGGATGCTTCTCAGTCCCTTGAAGGAACTTAGTGACCTCAACACGTCTTGGACAATGTTTCGTGTAGTTATCATCACCACAGATAAGGCAAGGATATTGAGGTTTACGCTTATCCTTATCATCAACAGATTGTGTTTTG